>JAXQQM020073096.1:0-255066 GCA_034641835.2 Pinus albicaulis
GACCTTGGATGAGAGACACCTAGATTATAAAGAAAATGTAAATCAGGAGGTGTTGTTTCTCTATTCCCAATACGTTCACTTGTTTCAGGAGATGAATGTGAAGACTCAGAATCTAACTGATCTAAATCATCAAGGGACCTAGTTCTCAAGGGATTAACTAAGTTAGCTTGTGATTGTTGTAGAGCTGAAAGATTTTCAAGGACTGAATTAGCTCTTAGGGGTAATCTAAAAACAGTTGAAGATTCTATCCTAGGAGACTTCCTAAGGATTCTTTTTGGGTTATCAACTATCTCAGGAGGATCAGGGTCAGGATGGGCTCTAGTGTGAATATTTCTAGGAGCCACTATGTTGTGTTTTTAGACCAAAAAAACAAGAAAAGTTCAACCAAATATGACAATATTTAAGAGGTGAACTAATCTGTTTTCACAATTTTAATCCTACAGTCCTCTAACTGAGTTTGAAAGATATTAAAATGATAAGGGTTCTTCCCAGTGGAGTCTTAAGGTCTGTTCAGGATTTTGGAGTCGCCAAGTGGAAAGTTTAGAGTTTTTTCAAAGAGGTACACTGTCCACCACAGTGCTTGTGAAACATCCTTTTTTGAGGATAATCCAAAACACAACAAACTCTAACCAGAGATTGACTGGGAGGGCATTTACCAGATATGTCACCTCTAAAATGGGATGAGATCCGGAAGCTACCTAGCCCTTTCCAGACTCTGTCTAAGAGTATGAGGTAAAACACAACCGAAAGGTAAATGAAATGAAAGAGTGAGTGTTTTACTACCAATCTGAAATGTTTTTGGTATTTTCTAAGTTATTTTTATTTGTGTGGTTTCTAAGAATGTCCTAACTTTGCTTCAAAACTTAGCTACGGTTGTGAGACAAAGACAGTCTACTCTCATGGCTAAGCTAGCTGATTTTTTCAAGGTTAGATGAAGTCTTATGAGAGCCCTAGGGTTGACCTAGATTGTCACTGACTCAAACAAGTCTCATCATGATTACCACTTCTTGGTAGTGCTTGAAAAAGATGCTTTTTACTCTCAAAGGTTTGTGTGAAAATCAAAGGAAAATAAGATGAAAACTCAACTCATATCCCCAGCGGAGTCACCAGAAATGTTGGGAATTTGTAATTTATTAGCAAGATTGGCAGAGTCCAATTACAGAAAAAACATCGTTTCAACCAACTTTGGGATTCTAGGATCTAGCCCTCCTGAATCCGGAGAGGGATCTCTCCAATATGTGCAAAGATGGATTTGTCTTTGAAGTTTGGAATAATGATATTAGGCTAGTTATGAAGTCCAAGGGCTTTTTTTTTGTTTTTGGATGGTTGAACATGATTGCTGTCATAGGTGAAAAGTCCCAAAGGTAAAGAGGTTCAAAAGTGAGAAGTTGCAAGCAAAAGAGTAAGTTTTGATCAAGAGGAAAGATGACGGCAGGTTTTTAGTCCATTGGGCTGTGGAGTCATAAGAGGATTTACTTGAAACAATCAGGTTTAAGAGTGGTCTATGGGGAAAGTCATCTATGCCTAAGGATCTCTTTAAGGTTTGATTTATGGAATGGAATGGAATGATACATCAAGAAGGAGAAATAACAGATGCAGAACAAAGAGCAGCCCAGGATCTGGTAAGTACTTTGAAACTAGCCAGCCTTTGACCAGGCACTTAAGAAAGACATGAAAGCAAAATAGGATCTGGTAAGTACTTTGAAACTATCCAGCCTTTGATATACTTCCAATAGAAAACATACAAAAACTAAGGGAAACTTGAAGGCAACCTTTGGAGTAGAAACTAGCGGGCCGGGTTGCGCAAGGTTTATAAGGCATCAATGCCTGAGAAAAAATCAATGAAACATGCATTTCAACTCTGTGGATGATTTTCCTGATGTATTTGAAGGCTGGAGGATCGTCATCCTTGGCCGACGAAATTTCTTCATTTAAGCGAAAAAACATTAAACCCGGCAAAAAAAAAAAAATGTTACGAAATCTTGCGTTTATAGGTCAATCTGCATTGGAGAATGTGCGGAGGAAGCAGGGCCGTTGGATGGCATCATACAATGGTCGAGATTTAATCTCAGAATGGTCGAAAAAGAATGGGGGAAGGAGGATCAAATCTGAGCCGTTGATCGCGAGTGATCGATGGTTGAGAGCGGGCAATGGAAAGTTAGCGATGGGGAATCGTTGACTGCGCAACAAAATCGGGCGACGCAATATGGGCCGTCAATCTGCAAATCAGATCGACGGTGGGGATTGATCTGCTGCTATACGAGGGCCTGTTTATCGCTCGGGCACTTTGGCTAACCATCAGATACTTTCGAAGAGCGATGGCCGTTGGATGAGGGGGCCCAGATCGGACGGCAGAGATTTATTTCACTGGGCGTCCTGGTCTAGTCTTTAACGCGCGATGGACAATGGTTGCACGGTGGTTTTTTAATTGTACAAAAGACACGCGTCAGATGTTGTATGGAATCGCTGTCCGTTGGGAGAAAACCGCCTTTGCCCGAAGAGTGGTGCAATGGATACCACCGGTTTTGGGCAACCGACCTTCGAACGGTGGGGACCACGGACAAAGGCGCACTCCACACCGTCGGATCTGCGAGTGGGACGAACGGCTATGATGCGTTTGAGCGGCGGTTCCACCCATTTAAAAATAGAAACTCGTGACTTGATTTTTCACGTTAAAACTTTGCAAACATGGGTTTTCAAACTTTACAAAGGAAAAATAGAGCGGGGATGGATTATTCATTGGTTTAGCACCCGATTGCGTAGCGGCCGGTTCTAGCGCCAGGACGTATGGATGAAAAGGGTTAGAGGCTTAGCCCGAGGGGGCTTAAGCCCAGAACATAGAAAACATGCATTTTCTATGGTTTTTGAATGTTTTTTGAAGGAATTTAAAGGTTTCGGTAAGGTTAAAAAGTGGGTTTTTAACCTTATAAAATGGATTTTAATGAGGGGAAATAGCAGAAACATGGAAATTAGGGATTTTCATGAGGAATGGAGGGATAGAAGAGGAGGTTAGTTTTGAGGAGAAGGAAGGGGAAAGGGATGTTTGCAGCAGTATTTGACTTTGGATTTTTGTAGGATTTCAGAGGTTTTTAGGATGTAAACAACAATATGGGATATGGACAGAGGCATGAGGCCTTCAAGAGTCTTCAAGAGCCAATAGTTTTTGATAGGGAAAAAATTGTTCCTTGAAGGCTAAAAACAAATTTAGCCACCTTTAGTATAATCAAATTTCACAGGTGGCTAACACAGCTCTACAAGAAACACATGGTGGTGGACCATTAAACATTTTACCTCCTCAAGAGCTAAAAATATTCCACCTGGTGACTCCACACTCTGAAACTCCTAGAAGACCAAATGACTCCATTGGTAGAAGACCCTGAACTGATTGACTAGACACAGTGACCTTTTTCTTGATTTACAAACATGATTCCAAGGATACAACGAAGGTATTCCCCAATGAGTAGAGATCATATCCCTGGGTTTCCACATAGGATACCCCAGGTGAATTGCGATGACAACCTGCCTGTTTTTCAAGGTGAAAAGTTTGATGACCCTCTATTACATCTCATCAAATTTCATATACATGTATGGAGGTTGAAATTTGAATGGCATGAAGACTGCCTAATGAAAATGTTCATGTTAACATTAGAAGGAAAAGCTAGGGATTGGTATGAATGCTTAAGATCTAGTAGTTTGTTTTCTTTAAGAGACCTTGAATATGTGTTCTATGAGAACTATAAAGAAAAAACTGCATCATTATCATTGGGTGCAATATATCATCATCCATCACAAAACATCACCCAACACATTATAGATAATGAGGAAGCTTTGGAAGAGATGCATCCTGAAGATCTTTTAACAGCCATTCATGAGTTAATCTCCTATTGAAAAATTTTAAGAACATAGATGGATCAGTTGAGGAAGAGATGACCCAAGAAATAAAGAACATCCCTTAAGATATCCCTAGAAACTCAGATATTGATTCATAATCCCTTAAAACTAAGGTTCAAGAAGACATCCAGCCTCAAAATCAGTCTTCACAAGAGACAGAGAACTGTTGTAGTCCTTTTCAAAGGAACATAGAAACATCTTCCCCCTTGACAGAAAAAGAGATAGATCAGACTATTTATAAACAGTCAGTCTCTGAAACTTTTTGTAAAACAAAAAATATTGCCCATTCACATAGAGAAATTTTTTGTACAGATATAGAAAGTTATTTTTTGGATCAAAATGAAGAATGACCTACTGATATCCCAATATGTTTGACTGATGAAAATGTTTATTCTAATAAATTTTCAAAATTCAATCAGTCTTATGATGATGACGATTTCCAAGCAGAAACTAATCATGCAGGGCAACCAACATTTGATTGGTGTTATGAGTTTCACCATCATCAGCTTGAAAACCGCAATCATCCTTTTCGATCCATCATAAAAAGCTTTCACTTTATTGGGAATCAGCAGCCTTTCAACTCAGAAGGTGAAGAGAAGAGTAATGAAGAAATTTTTGAGCAAGAGGAAACCATTGAATACACCCCCACTCAAGAATATAATAACCTCTTTAGGGAGTTCAGCCAACTGAATCCAAGCATACCAGGGCTACAAGAGGACAACACTGCCAAATATGATGAGTCCTCCAGTTCAGATGATGATGAAGAAGAGGGAGAGAAACAAATACCAGACTATCCTGCTGTGGATATACCATCTTCCCAAGAAGAGACTTCTCCCTTCATTAATGTCAGAATGTCATCCAAAGAAACTGAATGTATATTAGAAGCAAGCATATGTTTAGAGAAAGAAAATATTTCATTGTTTGCTATTGTGCAGGTTAATGATGATGATGCTTCCAAACAACTTTATGAAGATATGCTCCTCAAAGCTAAAGTCTTAGAGGCAGACAATCTACCAGACATGGAAGGCCAAAAACAAGAGAATTTTCATCTTTTCTTTGTTGATCCTATGGAAGAGTGTGTGGAAATCCAAATTGGCTCAAATTATCAAGCAGTGATCCTTTGCAAGAGCCAGAGACATGAAAAGCTCTCACCTTCTATGATAGCCTTGATATTGAAGGTTAATCTTCAATATGTTCTATGGATACCTCTGACAAGCAGCCAGAATTTCTTCTTCTTCTTGACATTACTCAGCTGGCTGCATTGGCATTTTTGTATCATATGATAAATGTGAATACTCCATGTTTAGAATAGGTTAGATAGGGATGTAAATAAAGCTCACTTTTGAGCATGTAGTTAGTTGTGGTTTTCTTCTTTGAAGAAAAATCAAAAATACAAAAATACAAAAACAAAGAAAGAAAGAAAAGAGGGTAGATTGTGAAAACAAGAAAGGCATAGCCCCATACCAAAAAACAGAAACAAATTCTGAAAGTGTGCAAGATCAAAATCCACTCCTGAATAACACACTTCTAGTTAGTCAAACAGCCTAATCTTGACTGATTAGCTTTAAATTTTCTGCTAATAGGATAGTGAATTCGATTTGCCAAACTGTTTAATCTTGGCTTATCAATAGATAGTTTAGGATAGAAATTAAAGGTTCAAACATGTTCAAAATCTGAACCTAAGTTTCCGAAAGAGAGATGACTCAAATATGTTTCAAATTCTGAGTCAAAAAATGTAAAAATTTGGTTCTAGTCAGCTCAAAATCTGAACCAGTGAGAAAAAGGAAGAACAACTCAAACAAAGTTAAAACAGAGTTGTAAAAAGAGAAGGCAGTACTTTGAATTTTCAGATCTTAAAGCCTTCCATTTTGATTTAATTTTTTTGCAAAATAAATGTCTATGTGCAGCTTTTTTTTATGCCATAGACCAACATCAAGTTAGACTATTTAATCCTGACTTGTATGCTCTTAAATTTCTGTTGTAGAATTTAGAGAATATAATATGTTGGACAGTTTAATCCCAACAGATAATAGATTAGGTAGAGAATAATATGGGCTCAACTATTTAATATGAGTCCATGGAGAAATAAGGAGTAGAAATAGATTAGATTTCTTGTTTTCAAAAGAATAAAATGTCGTGAAAAGAGTTTGCCAATCCAAGTGCACTGTAATGAAGAAAAAATGCTAGATCAGTAGGATTGGGTAGGTAGAAAGTTTGTATTGATGAAGGTCCATTGTTTTCATAGCTGCTAATATGTTTTCAAAGAATATCATCCCAGAAAAGGAAGAGCAACCCAATGGATCAGGCACAGGTCAGTCTCCCAGAGAACATAATGGATGTGGCACAGGTCAGCCTCCCAGAGAATGCAAGTCTGAAGTTCTTGATGCCTTCAAGAAGGCATCATCCCCAAGTGGAGCCACTATTAGCCACCTATAAAATTTGTTATAGAAAAAGGTGGCTAAGACTTTTTGAGCCTTCAAAGAACAAATTTCAATTCTAAAAATTGTTGGCTCTTGAAGACTCTTGAAGGCATCATGCCTCTGTCCTAAATCTTCATTGTTGTTCCCATTTTATTCTCAGAAATTCTGCTAATTTCATGAGAAGAGACTGCTGAAAAACCATCATTTCCCCCCTCGCCCTCTTCCAAAATTAACCTTCATTTTCTCCCCTTTTCTCCACAAAATTCCTCTATTTTTCATGATTTCCCTTCTTCCATTCATGAAAATCATCTTTACAAGGTTAAAAACTCACTTTTTAACCTTACCGAAACCATCAAATTCCATTAAAAAACTCTGAAAATTTCATGAAAAAACAAGTTTTATTTACTATGGACCTAAGCCCCTTGGGCTAAGTCCTAACCACTTCCCCCTACATGCCCACACCCTAGAACCACGTTCTAACCCGTTTTGGCACTTATCGCATCGCAAATGTCCAAGTGTGCATGTCTTTGTGCTATTAAAAAACCCCGATTGCGAGTAGCCTTTGTATATAAAAACCCCCGATTCCATTGTCATTTCCATATAAACCATTCTCGATCTGTTTTTCTTTTGTAAAGGCTAAAAACCCATTTTTCCAAAGTTTCAATCTAATATGCTAAAGCCACGTGAATATAAAAAATGGTTAGATTGAAATACCGATCGCGTAATCGCATCAGAGAAATACAAATGGGTTGATCGAAAAGACCGCATCAAAAGTTTTGATGCGATTAAACCCATGGGCCCGTCTTTGGCGCTTAAAAACCTTATGATAATCCTTTCCGATCACCTTTTTCCTTTGTAAAACCCAAAAACCCACTTTTCCAAAGTTTTGGTCTAAAAACCAAAGTCACGTGTTGATCATTTAAATGGGTAGATTAAAAAGACCCGACGCGCAATTGCATCGGAAACTTTCAAATGGGTTGATTGAAAAGACCGGGCCCGAAGTTCTGATTGCAATTGGCCCTTCATTGTATAAAATTCGCCCTCCCCCGCTTTACTCATATGACTTATGCCCGGGACCAAAGTTAAAAGTCCCAAGTGTTGAATCACATCGCAAACTTTCAAAATGGTTAGATAAAAAAGACGAAGGCTTGACCTTCTGATTGCGAAAAGGCCCTTTTCATATAAAGCCTCGGGCCCTTCCCATTCCATATAATCGAAGGCCCCACAACTGGGTGCCCATTGCATCGGAACTTTTCTTTTATATGTGGTTTAAATGTTTCCCACTACCGATTGCGATGGCTCGATTGCGCAATCGCATCGGCCTTTTCTCCGATCGCGAAATCGCATGCATTTGTTTCTTCCCCCGATCGCCTATCCCTCTGATTCGCTCCCCACCGTTGATTTGATCCTCAGATCAATGACCATCTCTTAATCACTTCTTCCCTCCTGATCGCGCAATCGCATTGAAGATTTTCATCGCACCCCTTTCCTCGTCCTGCCTATTGCGATTCTCCGATTAAATCTGGACCATCCACGTGTCTATATCGGATGGTCCAAAATCACTCTGCCTTATTCTTCTCCCGCTCTCCTTTTTTGCCTTTCTACGCAGATCTCCACTGTTGGATGCTTTCATCCAATGACCACGCTTCTCCCCGATGCCTTCTGAAGCAATTTTTCCCCAAAAACGCAGGATTTCATAATATTTTGTGTGTTTTCTAGGTTCCGAAGGTTTTTTCCCATACTAAAAAGGAAAAGAAAGCCAAAGGGTCTGTTTTATCTTCCGGCAACACTCAGGATAGAGGGAAAGAGATTAAAAAGGGTCCCATCCTGTCGTTTATCATGCTCCACTAGTATCGATCTTGTGTCCGCACTTCGCTCCTCATATTGATGAAGACACCTGCTTAGAGGTTGACGAAAAGAGTGCTAGTTGTAATATACTGAGAAAGGTGAGAAGAATATCAAGAAAAATTTAACACCACGTGCTCAACACTATAATTATCAAAAGCCTAATTCCCTAGATTAAAACACATTCAAAAGAAAATCATAAGTGTTTAACTGACAGAAAGGCCTCCACCGCTTCAATCGAGGCGAATTGATTCCTCAGATACCGTAAGTGCCACCTGTGCCTCAAAGCATTCAAAACAAAGGCCGAATTTATTGAACCAAATCAAATATTTGTCTCAAACACAGCGAGAAAGTTCTTCTGTAAGGAAAGTAATGTATAAAATATCTGCAGAGTTACTCCAAAACAGAACATAGAGCCTCAAAGTCAAATAAAGCTCCCACCGAGCTTAATTCATAATTGTAAACAATTAATACAGCAATCCACATGTAATCTTCTCCATCGAGCCCCTCAAAAGGCCGAGAAGTCTTGAATCTGTATTAATTGTCCTGAAAGATATTTTATCAGATCTAACCTCCTCATTCGTCTATAAATACTGCTGTAGAAGATGAGAAACTATTGGTTGCAGAACTTTGAAATACATTTGAGCTTAAACTTATGATTGTAAATAGCGTTCACTGGCTCTTGGAGCTTTGTTTATATTTAGATTACTTAGGCTGAATAGTGAAGATGATTGCTGAACTGAAACATTGGACTTGAAGATTGTAACTGGTTTGACATCAATAACACGTTGTTTCTTGGGATCCTGGTCTATATCACTGGTGAAGTGCCCCTTTCTTTGTTATTGTTTTCCTTCTATGTATGCCATATATGTTCACTATTACCTGATAAAGGATAGTATTTATAGAGTTAGGACCCGTTGTACATCAGTAACCTTCTCTAACTGAAAGCTTTATCTCCATGTTTTCCTCCAAATTGTTTATTTAAGAATGATTCAATACAGTTTAAGCAGTTAGGAATTTTGGAGTTCCCTCGTCCTACTGTTTTCTTTAAACATTGTTCTTGAAAGTTATTTTCCTTATTTGATTATTAAAGTTAGACTAGAAAAGTGATGGTTTTCCCTATTTCTAGCTTCTATTCTCCAAAGGCAGATTCTGAAAGTTTCCCTTGGTGTTGACTGAAAGCAGACTAGGTTTAAAAGTACTTTATCTGATCTTAAGTTACACTTTGTTTCTCTTATATGTTTTCATACTTTATAGAGGTAATTATGTGGATTACTAGATTTCTTGTCAATTAAGATGCTTTAATACAAACTTGCCCAAGAGGTCAATGGTTAGCCCTGCACTTGGTTGGTTTTAAACCGTTACTTAAGAGGCTTTTCTTTTTTGGACTGACTATATATCCTCTGTGAAATTATTATCAGTTTCCACCCCTCCAACACCTTATTTTTTCCATTCTGTCACTCTAATCTCAATAATCTTGTGGTGTAGATGACTTGCCCCTTGGATCACTCTTGATGTTGTTGCTCAATTAAAAGCCCTGTTATGACTCCATAGCCCAATGGACTAAAATCCAGCATTATATCTATCTTTTTAGCCTAGCTTTCCTATCCACTTGCAACTTCTCACCTTTGAAACTCTTTGCACTTAGAACTTTCTCTTCAAAATAATAATCATGCTCAACCATCCAAAAACAAGCAAAAACCTTGGCCTTCATAACTAGCCTAATATTATTACCCCAAACTTCAAAGACAAATCCATCTTTGCACTTATTGGAGAGATACCTCTCCGGATTCAGGAAGGCTAGATCCTAGAATCCCAAAGTTGGTTGAAACGATGTTGTTTCTACAGTTTTAGTCTCATCAATATACTAAAATTACAGATCCCTAACAGGAAGAACAAACCTTCTTTGAGTATTAGCATCACTCTTTGGCTTATGTTTGACCCAGCTTCCCACTTATAAATCTTGAATGGATTTCCACTAATTTCAACTCTGTTTTCTGAAGGAAAATCATGGCTAGATTTCATGCATGTTGATCAAGGAGAAAAACTCTGGAAACTTTTGATGAAATCACATGCCTCAGCAGAATTTGTTCATTTCGTCTTCAGATTGCCTTTGGAGGAAAACTCTAATAGAAGATAATTCAGCCTCTTTGATCATTACAGTACACTTGCTTTCTCTTTGTTTTTAATACCATTTCTCTATTCAGAAGCCTTCAATTATCTGCCACTGCTCTTAAAATTTGCCTTTCAGTCAGTGAAAACCCTACAATCAAACTCTGTCCCTGGCCCTCTTCTTATTAGATGAAGGATGCCATTATCACAGTGCCAAACCCTCTGTTTGTAAAATGAAGGAGATTCTCTTAGTATTTCAACCCTCTTCTTGTAAAATGAAGGAGGTTTTCTCAGTCTTCCAACCCTCTGCTCATGTATGGAGGAGGTTTTCTTAGTGATGCCATTTCATAAACTTTTAAATAGTGCTATATTTCCTTTACTGCCTATTCATGCTTGAGCAAATGAAGATGAAAAACAGACAATAAGTCATGATGGGCATTTCTCTAAGACATGTAATTCTTCTTTCCAAATACCTTTGCGCCTCTTTAGACATCACAAACAATTTGGCTAGTATCTGCAAAGCATTTCTTGTCATTTATAATTCACTAACCTTTGACTGTGACTGCAGGAGCTTAATGAAATAACATTCTATCCTGCAGCTACATCCCAGGCTCAAAACCACATGAGAAGCAGTTGTCTTCTCATGTTGAGTTTAATACTGTCTTCTAGAATACTGGTACACTTCTGCTCTTGAAAGATCCATTGAAATACTGTAAAACCACCTAATATTAGTTTGACCTATGGCATATGCATTTCTGAGACTTCAGGGTTTGTTAGTGGCATGACTTAAGGGTGTAACCAAATTTATTTGCAGAATAGGAAGGTCTATTAGGACTGGTTGATAGTAGATATAGGTTCTTTGGCTTTAGGATAGTTTGCCAAGGGAGAAATTCCTAAAGCGCCACTACCTAACTTAGGGGAGACTTCATGGATAGATTTGGATTTTTCTCCTTGGAGATGATGGACAAGCTAGTATGGCTGAGGCTAGATAGGGCTTGAAAATGAGGTTTTATCTTGTCATGGGCTGATTGAAAAGGAAGGAGGGAAAAAAATTTTATGGGTGTTTTCCAGCTGGCAAATTTGACAATTTTCGAGATCAGCTGCTAGAAAACTTGGCTGTAACAACTAGTCATCACCAACAAGTGAAAAATATTGATGACTAATAGGAGGATGCCAAATATTTGCATAATGACATCCATCATCCACTGGTGGATGAATGGATGTGGATGGTGAGCAAGAAGCTAGAAAGCTACCTGCAGATTGATGATACCAGGCAGTAGGAGGCTTGGATGTGATGGTTACTTTTGAAAGAGTTTGGCCATCATCCTCTTTCTAGGGGTATGTGGAGGAAAGATGTGTGGTATGATACTTGCGTCATTGAGCAGCAAGGATTATGGAAACATTGTGTTGATATGGAATTCTTCATATCAATCACCATGTTTTCACCACATGATTTATATGATGGAGGTATGTGGAGGTAGCAAAATTTTTTGTTGCTTTGGATGCCCTTGGGAGGGCAAGAGCAGAGTTGCTCTCACACTTTGCATGATGTTATTGGAGGAGGATATGGAATTATCTCCTTAGCCTTGGATGATCTGTAAGTACTTCCACTCCGAGAGGGACTTCTTGTTTGTAGCAACATTATGTAAGATGTCTTTGACAATGAAAATGTCAAAGAATGGAGCTAGGTATTGGTAGGAGCCTATTTGCATAGGCCAACAACATTGTCACTTTGGAGCATTAACTTATTGATGGAGTGTCCCCAAGATCATTCCACTCTTGGTTAACTTGATGGACAAGGAGGATATGAGAGAGATGGAGTAATGGATGGAGATATCTATTGCTGTGATGCGTTCTTCTTGACTTGGATTTCCAAGTACATGAGGAAGGATCTTCATGCAGCATATGGTTCATTCCTTTTCATGGGAGTGTGTCACACTACTATGGAGGAATCATTCATATAAATATGCATCATCTTGCTCTTAACAGATGGTAAGAATATTGTTTTTGCATCCATGGATTATATAACACAATATTTGGATACTCTTACAATTCATATTCAGTGCATTGCTCCACAAGAAGGCAAGCTTTTCATTGAGCTCCATGGTCAACATTGGGCCAAATTGTATGATGGAGATAGCCATCTCTTATATGGCCATGGGTAAGTGTTGTATTACTTCATGTATGTTCATTTTATATATACAACCATCTACTATTCATTAGTAAATGGAATAACATACATAGACCACCATGTATCCAGCAACCACTTGCCTTGTAATTTTTGGAAGCTGCAGTTGGAAAAATTGCATTGTAACTTCATGGGAGACTGTTGGTACCTTCCTACACCATATGAATTATTCACTATTTCCTTTTTCTTTATGCCAATCATGGCTCCAATTTCTGATGTTGATCTTGCTTTTTTGAGGAGCATGATTGGGGAGGAAACACATTGGCTAGATGTGTTCTTTGGGGAAGAGGATTCCCACATTTTCTGCATTACATGTTCTAATGGGAACATGAGAGGAGATATGGCCACCACAGCCAAACACATTTTTCTTTATGAGGTGGGCCATGAGTTTTATGAGATGACATATGGTGATGACTTCCCATCCATCACATATGGAATGGTTTGGGCCAGCTTGATTCACAATGTTGGAGAGGAGATCTTTAGAGATCTAGTCTTCATCTTGCCTCTGGAAGGCAACATCATTGTAGCCCAGGATCAACAAAAATCCACACTTATCTTAAGTGGAGAGGAGGATAGCGTGGGGTAGACACATATTTCTACCATGTTGATTTTTTCATCCCACCTACATTGCATGAACTGAACGTGGAGGAGAATTTTCCAGAGTTACCATGTTGGGAGGTGACTCATTTTGTATGGATGATTGCTTGGGGAAAGTTGTTTTCTCAATACAGTTCAGTTCTATCCTTGCAGTTGCTTGAGGACAAGCAACATTTGGGAGGGGAGGACTGTAATATACCTACTTAGCCCAAGCTAAGAGGAATATTCAATTTTGTTTCATTTTCTACTGATTGAATAAATGAATCAAAGAGGACATGTAAAACTCCTGAAAATAATGAATAAATCCATGCCTATGTGAACAAAGACAAATCTGGGCTATGTAAAATAAACACTTGCAGGTGTAAATGGGTTTGAACTATGAGACTGGGTCAACCTTGATGAAATCCATAGCACAGTCTAGATGCAATGTATCTCATGGATGCACAGTGCAGTTCTAGATGGATGCTCCAAATGTGAAAGGAGCTAACTCATTGAAGTGGTTTAGGGTTTGAAAAGGATTTTATCTTATAAAATGAAGAGGAGAGCAGCATGAGAGGGGTTTTGATGATTATCATTTTCTGAAGATATTTTCTATTTAGACTTTTATAATTCTCTAGCTGTTTAGTTGAGAATAATGATGTTTAGCATTGGGTGTTCCTAAGCGGGAATCCCACCTCCTTCCTAGAGCAGCTCTTCGAGGAGCCTTGTTTGTCTCGTCCACTATATGGCATTTGTACAAGCTTCATCTTACACTTACAATGTTGGTCCTGTTTAGGACTGGGTTGTCCTTGTGAGCTACAACAAGTGAAGGATAGATCTCTTCAGATCTATGCAGCTTTAGCCCCCTTTTCACTGGCAAAGTGATCTATCCGTTTGACAAGAGTGTTCTAGACCTTGGGAGCTTCAGATCCAGATCTTGGCATCAGGCTAAAGTATACTCAGAGTCTACAGTTCAGTCCCTTCTTCAGTACTGCGTTATTTGCAGTAGCAGAGTTGCAGGGTGTTTTGGCATCAGCTTGGAGGAGAGATATCTAGTGATTGGATCCTTCCTTTCACAGTGGTGATCCATGGATTGGCCATCCAATGCATGTTTGTTTCAGATCTCATCTACTGTACATTATATGCTTCAGAATTTTCTGAATATTACTAGTTCTGTAACTTAGATCTCAGATCTACTCTTGTACTTTCATGATTTGCTGAGATCCCCAAGGGAAATGTATTGATGAGACTTTCTTGTACATAGATCCGAATTAGATCTATCTTTTCATGTATAGATCTACTCTAGATCTTAGTTGTAACATACTACTACTTTAGCCAATGAAAATAACACAGTAAAATAAAAAAATTTCCACTTCAGAACCACCTACCTGCACTCCTCCATCATCTCTGCCCATGCCTTCTACACAAAAAAATTCACCTCCTATCTCTTCTCCTAATGTACCAAGTGAAGAAGCTGACAATGGCTCTCAATGAAGAGCAAACCGATGACAATAATGAGGAAGAGAATAGTGAGGTAGAAAATGAGATAAATGAAGATAATGAAGAAGAGGATAGTGAGGTAGAAGTTGAGGAAGATGAAGAAAACAAAGAAGAGGACAATAGTGAGCAAGAAAGTGATATTAGCCACAACAAACAAGAAATTGATGACAGTAGAAATCAAGAGAATGATGCAAGTGAGACATGGGTTGAAAACTTTGAGGAAAATGCAGAGCTTGATAAAGATGATGAAAGTGGTGAAAATAATGAAGAATATGGGATAGAAAAACGTGTGAAGGAGAGGAAAAAAAGTGTGATGATGACCAAGAAGAGGCAGCCTCTCAAGAAGGAAATAATGAGCCAGAAAACAAAGTTAAAATCACTGAGCCCCATGATGAGAAAAAGGCCCAAAAAAATGGTTCTTATGATGAGGGAGATGACACTAAAAACACATATGAAGATAGTAGGGAGGAGGAACATGAAGGTGATAAAGGTAATAAGAAAATAAATGATGAATTTGAGCATGACAATGAAACCAATCACACTGAAAAAGGTGCTGAAGTAAATGAGATAAGTGAAGAGGATAGTGGTCAGTTTGAGAGTCAAGATGAAAGTGAGGAAAAAAGTGAGGAAAGAAAGGATGACCATGAGTTAAAAATTCAAAAAATCAATAACCCTATGGAGAATCAAGTGAGTCATGATAGCCATGACAAAGATGACAAGGCTTGTGGCACTTCCAAACGTAGAGACACCATCATAAAACCTCTCACATGCACCTATCACAGAGGTAGAAGAGATGGTTTTATACCTCAAAAAGGCAAAGGGCCATCTCTCCTCCAGCAATAAAGCATCAATACAAAGGAAAGGGAAAGATGGAAAAAGGTGAGCAGAAGGTACAGGTAAGAAGGAGTAAAAGGATCAAGAAGACTTCTCAAGGATCTCAATTCATTGATCTAGACAGTGACAATGAGGACCAAGAGATGAAAACTAGGTTGCTCCTCTTGGAAAAAGATCCACAGCTTCAGGAATGGGAAATGGATTTTTATATCACTCAAAGTGTCATCTACTACTACAAAGAGGAAAATAATCATTTCAAGGAGCTCAAGAGGGGCCTTTCCCTACAAAATAAAATGGTCAAACATTATGCAAGGAAAAGCATGCTTACTAGCACCAAGCTAAAGAAGGCCCTGATTGAACTCGAAAAACAAAAAAGAGCCAAAGTGCATGACATCCTTGGAGTCTTGGCTGAGGCTTCTCAACAGGTGTACAAAAACTCTTGAGGGGTCTATCCACCAATTTTGAGGCAAATTGGACAACTTTTTGTTTTTTCCAAATTTTGACCCCTAGGAGTGCAGCACCCTAAGCACTACGTAAAAATTTGGTGCATCCTCAGCTTTCAAAGTTTAAATTTTTTTATTTTTCACATCACCAATAGTCTACTCAGCAATTTTCAGATCATTTGGAGCATTTTTACCCCCTCAAAAGGTAAAAAAACATAACAAATTTGACCTTTCTGCCTCCTTTTCAGACCATGTGTTACACACATAGCAGTGTTGGGTGATTTGATTTTTGAGATTGTAAATGGAATCTACTGAGTAAAAATTAAATATTTTTTCAAAATAGACTCAATAGGCTTTCCAACGAACCATCACAGAGCCAAATCCGATGTCGGGAAGACCTCCAAAAGACTGCTGCAAAGGGACCTATTTCTGTGTTATGCACCTAGAAAATTTTCACTGTTTGACACATGTGCTACGCTGCTGTGGCTTAGTGGGAAAAATGTGCGTTGGGAAAGTTTTCTTAGGCATGCCAGGACTAAAAGTCAAATTTATTTCCATTTATAGTCGGAAAAGATATTTATTTAGATATTTTTGTGCCTTGGGCTTTGCAAAGCCTCAAGGACAAATTATGATATTTCTCTTTGGCCAATAGGCTTCTAGATGCTCTAGTAGGCTCTCCTCTCCTCATTTTTTATATAATACATGAGGATTCATTGTAAATTCTTGGGACTTGATGTCTTTAAGAGCAATACGTGGTTTTATGAGCTTGGACAAGACATTGGTTTTATGAAGTGAATGAATGGCTTGTGTGGCTTGATGTTGGAGAAGCTTGCTTGCAGGATTCCATAGCTTGGTGAATGGTGATGTTTTACTAACTTGTTAATTTTTTCTTTTCCTCATTTTGTTTCTGTTTTCTTGGTTTCTATAGATCATAAAAGTATAGGTTGAGATATGTTCATGGAAGCACCTCAAACCTTCTGTTTGCTATAGTTTTGATGTTTTATTCTGTTAGTCATCTTAAGAAATTCTTGACTGCTCCTTAGGCCCACTAAAACTTGTTTTTTTTTCATGAATGGTTAGTATGTTAGCTTATAAATACAATTCATGGTATGCCCTTCTTATTTAAAGTTTTCAAAACCCTATTTTGAAGATTTTCTATGGAATATTGATTGATTAGGTTAAGACAAAGAGGTCTTGTTTCAATCTTGCCCTTTGCCCATGCTTACCAACTTGTTTCAGAGTTCCCGATAGTTTGATATATGTTTTTTAGGAGTTCCCTCTCCATATATTGAGTTGTTTCTTTATATTATGTGTTTTCTAAAAAAGCTGAAGGTGAATTTCTAAACTTAGGAGTTCTAATGCTTCTATGTATCACCGGAATGTTCATCTGACATGTTTATTAGTTTGAGTATTGTTCATTGAGATTAATGGTTTTCCCTACCTCATAATTTATTTCTTTAAGACTATATATTTTTAAGACCTCTTAGTTTTTCCCAAACTTAATGTTCATCACACCTCATACATCACCCAAAGGATCCATTAACCTTGCTAAATCGGCCCTGCAATACACTCTGCTTCATCATTTAGACACCCTCGACTTCATCTGACCCCATAGCCCTATTGATTTGATAACCTCTCATTCCACCTATCCTATTTTTTCATCTTACCCCAACCCAAAAAAAGAAATCAAATTACAATTAACAACTAAATCTAAAATCAATCATCCAAAGCGAACAAGTTCACACCCTTCACACAATAGTGAGAGCTCTCTCTGAGTCTAGGAAGGCTAGGCCCTAGGACTCCAAAGACTGGTTTGATGTTACCATGTCATTTGGTTTAGACAATCTGCCAAATCACAGGACCCTAACAATATTAAACAATGTAAAAAACTCCCTTTTTTACATTGTTTAAAGTTAAAATTATAGCCTATCGGGTCCTTTAAATTTATTATAAAAACCCTATTTTGTAATAAAAATTTGTTCATTGAGAAAATCAGGCCTTAAGCCCCTCTCTTCTTAAGCCCTAGCCCCATTGACCACATAAAACCTCACCCTCCGCTTATTCTTAGCCCCTCCCCATATAAACCATACCTTTTCCCCTTTCATTTTATTTTAAACCCCCACATCTTGTATAAAGCCCCGAACATTTGAAAAGTCAAAATTCGGGCCCCATTTTCCCTCACCCTTCCTTTCATTTGCATCAAGCCATATCCACCATTGATCGGGATCTGTTCTCTCGATCCAACGGCTATCGTATCCCCAACCTTGCCCCGCATTATTACAACCTCGTGCTACCCGACAAAGATCTCCAGGTCACCTCGCGCCCGAGACCCACCTTCCACTATACCTCTACTCCATTCATATTACACCACATATCCCCAGGCTCCATTCCTGAAACCTACTCGCCACTCCCTTGAGCCGTTCCATGCCATTGATCTCTGAACCCAAGATCCAACGGCCCAAAATGCATATCGCGTAAAAATTCGCGATGGGTTTAAAAGTCTTTAATCCATGAAAAATAGGAATTTTCCACCTACCACGTGTTGATTTCCCAATGGTATCACGCGCCCACTACCCTAAACCACTTACCACCTCCAATCCATGCGATAAACCACTTGTGGTTTCTCAAAAACACCTTTCACCTCCACGCCAAATTCAAAGTTCTTCCCACCTCTGTTTGAATTCCTCCCAGTTCTGCCTCTAGAACCTTGCCTCTACTCCATTTCTCCCTTTTTAAACACATTATGACCACCCGAAGCCCCTAAAAATGCAGCCAAGCACACTCCCACAGGGTTTTAACTAAAGGTTTGTGTTTTGTGCAGGTTTTAAATGGCAGAAAAGGTCCAAAATGCCCTCCCACAGTCCATGAATGATGGATGAAACCCTGGGTGATGATCCAAGGGTCTTAATCCAAAATTGGGGAGATCAGAGGCCTTTTCAGGTTTAATCAATGATGAAGCATGCTCATCGATGGATCATAAACCCTCCAGCACACAAGAAACACATCCTTACAAAAATGACAGACATAGACAATAAGGAAAGACGAAAAGGTAAAGATAGTCAGGGGACTCTAATAAAGAAAAAAGGATTAAAAGGCTAATCCTAATAAAAGGATAAAACCAGAGGGTTAGCGAGTCAAAGAAGAAGTCAAAGAAGAAAGAAGACAATGGAAAGATAAATCTAAAGATTAAAGGAACAGAAGAAAGAAGAGAAACAATGGAAAGATAAAATGATAAAAGCAGATAGTCCAAGGATAAAGATAGATTATAAAGCCTAAATGATAGAGATTAAAAGATAAAACAAAGGGCATAATAACCCAAACAAATTCGAATGACTTATCTCATAACAATTATTCCTCTCAAAGATATTTTTGCCACCTAGGTTCTTTGTTTCCTTCAATAAATCATTAGGCAGTTATTGCGCTGAGTCAGAGATATTTTTTATCTGTCAAACATTTATTGTAAAAATTATGAATAGGCCTTAAATTCAAAAATTTCACCTATTTTTTCTTAGCAGTTAAGACAGGAGTTATTAAAATAGATAATAGTTGTAGATACTCCTGTCTTGAGCCTTGCATGGTCTTCAAGTTAGGAATGCATTAAATCTGTAATAAATGATACTCAAACCATATCTTAGACTTCACCTCCTCATTTGTAGCATAAATACTGCATCTAAACTCATTATTTTGTTGTCATTTTATGACTCTTTGAAGTAATACAAAGTCTCTTGGAAGTTAAAAGGAAATTGATGTCTTGGAAATTGTGGATGCTCTGATTTGGTTGTTGATGGAGGAGGCTAGATCACTAGATCCCTGAGCTTGGTTGTTGGTGAAGTGCTTCTAATATGTTATTGTTATTTCATGTTTCATTATGTTTCCATATTTCATTATTACAATAGAGAAAAAGTTTTAGACTAAGAAATGTATTTTGAAAGCACCTTAGTTCTGTTTGTTCTCCATTGCCTTAATGCTTTCTTCTACTAGGACATTTTAGAGAATTCTTAATTGCTCTATAGATCCCCTAAGCTTGTTTATTTCATAAATAGTTGAATACAATTGGTATCAAGCATGATTTATGGTTTTCCCTACTTACTTGCTACCACTTAAACACTTTTTTTGAAGTCTCTCTCTAAAGTGCCATTCTTTAAAGTCTACCAAAGAGGTTTTGTTTCGATCATGCCCTTTCTACTTGCTTAAAGAATTGTTTTAGAGATCTTTATAGCTATGATCAAGGATGTTTAGGAGTGCCCTCTTCCCTAATTACAGTTATCTATGTGTCTTAAGTGTTCTTTGTCCTTGAAGGTGAAATCACTATAAGTTAAATGAGCTTCTCACCTTCTATATTTCATTGGAAAAGTTTGTCTTGGATAATTATCAACTATAGTTGGATCATAGAATTTATGGTTTTCCCTCTCTATTGATTGCCCCTATATGCTTTGAGATTTTTTTAATTCCCTTTGTTAAGAAGTACATATGATAAAGGATTCTTAATTTCCCTTTGTCCTACTTTTCATTCTCACAATTAATGTCCATCTCATTACCCTAAAAAACTTTGAGGATCCACTCGCCAAGTTAGATTTTCCCTACGATACTCCCCGATCCATTGATGAACTTATCATGACTTTCATTTCATTCCATTTCACAATGACTTAGAGATTTCCTCATTCTACCTATGTTGCTTTGATCATCATACCCAACCAAAAGAAACAAGAAAACTCCATACTTAATAACTAGCCTAAAATCAACCCTTAAAAGCAAACAAGTACATATCCTTTGCAAACAAATAGAGAGATCCCTCTCTGAGTTTAGGAGGGCTAGGTCCTAGGACTCTAAATATTAGTTCTGATGTTGCCTTGTCATTTGGTTTACCAAAATTCCAAATCACAGGACCACAACATAATGGCGATCACGGTGGGACCCTTGAGTAAATATTAAGCTAAAACATTCTGCATCCACTGAGTTATCTGCCACCTCATCCCCATTACAACATAATGGTGATCATGGTGGGACCATTTTGAGTAAATTCCCAAGATAAATCACTCGGTATCCATCCAATCATATCCACCTCAACCATTACTAACACAATGGTGATCATGATGAGACCTTTTGAGTCAGTGACAATCTAAGTACACCATAGGACTCCAAAAACCCTTATCAAATCATAGAGGATTCAAGCTGTCAGCCATAGAGTAGACTCTGTTTGTTTCAAAATCTTAGACAAATGATGATTCAGGTATAGGAAACTCTTACAAACCTTAGAACTACATAAAAAACTCAGAAAAACCAAAAAACATTCCTACATTGGTTTTTATTACTTATTGGTGGTGGACCATAACACATTTACCTTCAAAAAAGCTAAAAATTTTCACCTGGCAACTCCACTAGCCCCAATAGGCCTATTACTCCACCATTACTCTCAGATTTCATTAGTATTGAATCAAATCAGTCCCAAGAAGTCTACAAGCCTAGTCCCATAGTTTAGAAGTATGCTAAACACTAAGAGAGGTCAAAATTCTGAAAACAGTCCTTAAAACTTTCAGCCTCTCTAAATTTTGAATTTGAAATCTGGCTTCACATAGGATCAATACCAGATCTCATCCAGACCCTAATCCTCCTACTATAGTTGATGATTCAAAAAATATTTTGTGGCAAACTTCTAGAGCTGGAAATTTGACTACTGTCAGGACTATCCAAAGAACAAGATCTGTCCTTGAAAACCTTACAGTCTTGAAAGATCCTCACTTTGAATTTTATCATTCAAAGAAACTATTCAGAACCAAGTGACATAGTTATATATACCAAATTGACCTTGAGCCCACAGATTTACACCAGAGTTCTAGTAGAGAAGCCTCTCCTTCTACTCCTCCTGATTTTCAACTTCTCCATCACTTTAGCTCCTTCCATAACAAATCTGCTTAAAATTAGTTTGTTTGTCCAAGTACTTCCACCACACCCATCCATACTTCCATTGTCCAAAACACCCCATCCCATACCAAATTCCCTTTCACAAACCCACCTCTTGTAAATCCCCCATTTGCTCCCACCATGGCAGCATGGTATGCCCCATTAGTGTTCCCACAACCTCTGGTCCCTTTACCAAATGGTTATCAATCCAAAATTCCCCATTTCACTGGAACTAAATCTACTATTTCCCTATAGCATGTAGATAAAATGATTGATACCTTTGACCTCATGGAAATTGAAGAATATGTGATAGAAATGAGGATTTTTTCCCAAAGCTTAGAAGGAGAAGCCATAAGATGGTTAGAAAACTTGACTCCTAATAGAATTTATAATCTCCTATCCCTCTATCAAACATTCATGAATAAGTGGGGAAATAAGAAAAAACCTCCCCAACCCACACAAAACTATAACATCTCTGAAAACCCCATAATTATAAAACTAGACTTGATTTTTTGCAAACTAAAAATGAAATTTCAAAACCTAAAATAAATTTAGAAAATAAATTAGGTTGCCCAAAATAAGGACAAACCTCAAAAAAAAAATTGTTCTCTTTTTCCAATCCAGAAGTGTTGAAATACCCTCATAGAACAAAAATCTTTGGAAATCTGGATCAAGAGAGTCTTATGTTTTTGCCTTACATAGATACCTCATCATCAAAGAGTTTTGTCCCATTAGAAGAAGTTTTTCCCACAAATATTGCTATGAACCCTAAATAAGTATCTACTGAAACTGACATAGAGGAATATAATGTAAGCAACCTAGGAAAACCCAAAATGATTAAATTATCTAGAACCTTGTCATTATACAATAAACTGAAATACATAAGACTATGCAAGAAGTTTCAAGATGATTTTCTATATATAGAAATGAAATCTTAAAGCATTGTAACCCTGACATTATTCAAAAAGGGCCACCTTCAAAGAAATACCATGAAACCCTTGAGAAAATTGTGTCATTAATAAAGAAAACCAAAGGATACAGGTGGTGTGTAGACTTTAGGTACATAGGCAAAGCTTCCATGAAGTCCAAATACCCTCTTTCCATGATAAATCATCCTATGCCAAGGGTAGGAATTTCTAACAAGGTGTCATTTCATAATAGTGTTTCATGTTACCATCAGATGATACCATTTCAGATCAATCAGCATAAAGAAATTTTCAAAATTCCTTGGAAAAGTTGCATGTTCAACCAAATGCTTCCAGGACTAAGAAGTACTGAAGATATCTTCCAAGGAGTCCTGGCCCCTAATTTCAACTTCTTCACTATGATATACATTAGTGACATCATCATCTGTTTTGAATATGATAAAGAATACATTTTTTACCTAAGGAGGACCCTTCACAGAAACAGATTTGGGAAGCAAGACTCAAAGAGAAACCAAGAAGAGCATGGATTGTTTGAATTTTTTTGGAAAAAACTTCACACCATGCTTTAAAATAGAGGTAAATATGGGAAATTTGAGAATTTGTGGAAAGGGCCTTATATCATTCATTCAATCAGGGGTCATAATGCTTTCTTTTTACAAGGGTTGAATGGAGAAGAATTATTTGGAGGTCCTGTCAATGAAAAGATGCTCAAACATTATTTTTGTCAAGAATCCTAGCTTCAAAATTTTCACTTATTATACATAAAAATTACATGAGAAAAATCACAGAAAAATAAAAAAATTGAAAGAAAAGGAAAAATAGGGCAAGTTCAAAAGAGTTATAGCCCCATACCCAAAAAACAGTACTGCTAAAAGTGTGCAAGTCTAAATTCCACTACTGATTCAAAATGATATCTTGTTCAATCATCTAGCCTAATCATGGCTGAACATGCTTCAAATTTATGTTGATAAGTTAGTGAAAATAATGATTGTCAATATTATTTCAAACTTGACTTATCAAGAAAGATAGATTAGGGAATATAAGATACTGGTTCCACATGCTCAAAACATAACCAAAGAGAAAAATAAGGATGCATTACAAATGATAAATTATAGCCCTTATCTTTCTATTTTAATTTTATGCAAAATAATGATTGTGTGCAACTTGTTCCAATTCCACAACCATGGTAAGTCACACTGCCTAATCTTGATTTGAACCATGCTTTGAATTTCATGTCAATAGTTTAGAGAATCAAGATTGCCAAACAACTAAATCTTGGCAGTCAGATAGATGAGGTAGAAAATAAAAAGAGTTCACTAGTTTAATCTAAACTCTTGGAAGCAATAAGGATAGAAGTAGATAGTTTATTTCTGTTTTCAAAAATAAAATTTCAAGAGATTTCCAGTTCAAGTGCACTCAAAGAAGAAAAAATGTTAGGACAAGTAGGATTGGGTAGGCAAAAATGTTGTTAAAGGAAATCATATGTTGCATATTTTTAAGATTGTCACTTCAAAGAAATATAATCAAGTGAAAAAGACGGGAAATATTCCCAACGAAAAAGACACTGGTCTGCTGAACTCAGAGATTTGATAAACTGGAGGTTCTGGACAACTTGAAAGGAAATTTTCCCTTCCCAAGTGGAGCCACTTTTAGTCATCAGTAATTTTTTCTGATATCAAAAGATTACTAAATTATGATCCTAGATTTCTAGAAACAAAATTTGAGAAATATTGTGACTTCTAGAAATCTCACTGCCTTCATTATCCTAAACCTAACTATTTCACTAAATTTCTCTATCTTTGCCTTCTCAAGTTTACCCCACTGCTCCAAGGAAACTCCATTTTTTGGGCTTGATGATTTCATTTTACTCCCCACATCCCACTCTCATTTACTCCCTTTATCCCTCTACAAAAACCATTTTCCCCTTGCCCTAAACCCTCTTAAAAACCCCTCATTCATCATTTTATCTAAACATATTAAACAATGTAAAAAACTCCCTTTTTTACATTGTTTAAAGTTAAAATTATAGCCTATTGGGTCCTTTAAATTTATTATAAAAACCCGCTCTTTATGAAAATTAGGCCTTAAGCCCCTCTCTGCTTCAGCCCTAGCCCCATTGACCATATAAGACCTCGGCCTCTTCTTATTCTTAGCCCCTCCTCGTATAAACCATACCTCCACCCCTTTTAGTTTATTTTAAACCCCCACATCTTGTATAAAGCCTCGAACCTTTGAAAAATCAAAATGCGGGCTCCATTTTCCCTCACCCCGCCTTTCATTTTCATTAAGCCATCTCCACCGTTGATCGGGATCTGTTCTCCTGAACCAACGATTATCGCATCCCCAACCTTGCCCCACATTATTACAACCTCGCGCTACTTGATAAAGATCTCCACGTCACCTTGTGCTCGGGCCCCACCTTCCACTATACCCTGAATCCATTCATATTATGCCACCTATCCCTAGGATCCACTCCCAAAACTTGCTCGCCACTCCCCTGAACCGTTCCACACCATTGATCTCCGAACCTGAGATCCAATAGCCCAAAACACATATCGCGTAAAAATTCGTGAAAGGTTTAAAAGTCTTTAACCCATGTGAAATAGGTGGTTTCCACCTGCAACGCGTCGATCACCCAATCTTATCATGCACCCACTACCCTGAGCCACTTACTACCTCCAATCCATGCGATAAACCACTTGTGGTTTCTCAAAACCACCTTTCACCTCCATGCCAAATTCAAATTTCTTTTCGCCTCCATTTGAATTCCTCCCAGTTTTGCCTCTGAACCTTGCCTCTGCTCCATTTCTCCCTCTCTAAACATCTTCTGACCACTCGAAGCCCCTAAAAATGCAGTCAAGCCCACTCCCGCATGGTTTTAACTAAAGGTTTGTGTTTTGTGAAAGTTTTAAATGGTGGAAAAGGCCCATAATTGCCTCCCACAGTCCATGAATGATGGATGAAACCTTGGGTGATGATCCAAGGGTCTTAATCCAAAATTGGGGAGATCAGAGGCCTTTTCAAGGTTAATCAATGATGAAGCATGCTCATCGATGGATCATAAACCATCTAGCACACAAGAAACACATCCCTGCACAAAATAAAAACACAAACAATAAGGAAAGATGAAAAGGTAAAGACAATCAGAGGACTGTAATAAATAAAAAAGGATTAAAAGGCTAATCCTAATCAAAGGATTAAAAAAGAGGGTTAGCCAGTCAAAGCATAAGTCAAAGAAGAAAGAAGGGAAACAATGGAAAGATAAAATGATAAAAGAAGATAGTACAAGGATAAAGATAGAGTGTAAAGCCTAAATGATAGAGATTGAAAGATAGAACAAAGGGAAGAATAACCCAAAAAAATTCGAATGACTCAGCTCATAGTAGTTATTCCTCTCAAAGATATTTTTTCCACCTAGGTGCTTTGTTTCCTTCAATAAAGCATTAGGCAGTTATTGGGCTGAGTCAGAGATATTTTTTATCTGTCAAACAATTATTGTAAAAATTATGAATAGGTGTTAAATTCAAACATTTCACCTATTTTTCTTTAGTAGTTAAGATAGGAGTTATTAAAACAGAGAATAGTTGCAGATATTCCTGCCTTGAACCTTGCATGGTCTTCAAGTTAGGAATGCATTAAATCTGCAATAAATGATATTCAAAACCTATTTTAGGCTTCACCTCCTCATTTGTAACATAAATACTGCATCTGAACTCATTATCTTGTTGGCTTTTGATGACTCTTTGAAGTAATACATAGTCTGTTGGAAGTGAAAAGGAAATTGATGTCTTGGAAATTGTGGATGCCTTGATTTGTTTGTTGATGGAGGAGGCTAGATCACTAGATCCTTGAGCTTGGTTGTTGGGGAAGTGCTTATAATATGTTATTGTTATTTTTTGTTTCATTATGTTTCCATCTTTCTTTGTTGCAGTAGAGCCAAATTTTTAGACTAAGAAATGTCTTTTGAAAGAACCTTAGTTTTGTTTGTTCTTCACTGCCTTAATGTTTTCTTCTGCTAGGACATTTTAGAGAATTCTCAATTGCTCTATAGACCTCCTAAGATTTTTTATTTCATAAATAGTTGAATAAAATTGGTATCAAGCATGATTTATGGTTTCCCTACTTACTTTCTGCCACTTAAACATTGTTTTTGAAGTCTCTCTCTAAAGTACCTTTCTTTAAAGTCTGCCAAAGAGGTTTTGTTTAGATCATACCCTTTGTACTTACTTAACTAATTTTTTTAGAGATATTTATAGATATGATCAAGGATTTTTAGGAGTCCCCTCTTCCCTGATTACAGTTATCTATGTTTCTTAAGTGTTTTCTGTCCTTGAAGGTGAAATCAATAGAAGTTAAATGAGTTTCTCGCCATCTATATTTCATTGGAAAATTTTATCTTGGATAATTATCAACTGTAGTTGGATCATAGAATTTATGGTTTGCCCTGTCTATTGATTGCCCCTACATGCTTTGACATTTGTTTAAGTCCCTTTGTTGAGAAGTACATATGATAAAGGATTATTAATTGCCCTTTGTCCTACTTTTCTTTCTTACAATTAATGTCCATCTCATTACCCTAAAAAACTTTGAAGATCCACTGGCCAAGTTACATTTTCCCTATGATACTTCTCGATCCATTAATGAACATATCATGACTTTCACTTGACTCCATTTCCCAATGACTTAGAGATTTCCTCATTCTACCTATGCTGCTTTGATCATCATACCCAACCAAAACAAACAACAAAACTCCATACTTAATAACTAGCCTAGAATCAACCCTTAAAAGCAAACACATACATATCCTTTGCAAACAAATAGAGAGATCCCTCTCTGATTCTAGGAAGGCTAGGTCCTAGGACTTTAAAGATAGGTTCTGATGTTGCCTTGTCATTTGGTTTACCAATCTGCCAAATCACAGGACCACAAAATTTCACACAAAAGTGGGGAGAGAAGAGGGATCATGGTTACATTCTTATAGAGCTCGATGCATTGAAAAAGAAGCATACTGAAGATGTAACCGATCCTAGATAAAGTGTGCCAGATCTCATATAAAAAAAATATCTAAAGGAAAAATAATCCTATGCTTAGCACAAAGTGATCTCCCTTTGTCTAAAACCACTATGTTGAGGCCCGTATAACAAACATAGGCTTGCCTCCTGTAAATCCTATTCTAAACTTCTCTTAACACACTTTAGCCTTAGCACACTTTAATTGGCTCAAACTCTCTGGAACACACTCTTATTTGTTCCTTTCCAAGCATTTTTACCTATTTATCCCTTGATATGCTCCGACACTCCCTAACACTCTAGTCTAGCATTCATTGACATTGTCTTAAATGCACTATTATGCCTTTTCATTCCTTTGAATGCCCTGACCCTCCCTAGCTATCATGCCCTCACAATTACCTTTACTTAATTTGCAACTTGGGAACCCAACCAAGCCCTCCCTTGAGTACAAGAGATTGACCATGTTACAGTTACTACAAATAGACTATGTTGTTGAATTTTGTAGCTTGGGAGGTACTCCACAAGCCTAATGCGATGGGTTTCTATGAGTTTGGTCACAAAAGGCTTTGTGGAAAAAGAAGCCAAGAAAAGGGATTTTTGACCCAAGATTGGGTTTAAAATCTAAAAGAAAATTAAAAAGGAAAATTAATATTTCCTAAGGTCTAAGTGGATAAAACCTATAATTTCTATAGGGTTCCTAAGAGGTCTAGGAAAAAATATTTATGGAGTCCTTAGGATGAAGGAAAGAACATCAAGTGAGAAGGAGCTCATTTGATTAAGGGGGGTGAAGAGAGATGTAGTCCTAAAGAGGCCATGATCATTAGCATGTCTAGCATTCATTAAGATGCCTCAGTATGCTTTGGAAAGGGGTTTAATATTAAAGTTATTTGATATCAATTACTAACATGAAATATATATTAAAGTTTCGAAATCTTGGCGAATATTACTAGTCCCTAACATGAAAATTATAAAATGTTTAGCGATATTTTTGTAAAAATATTCAATTTTCTAATGTTTTTATATATTCTCTATAAAATATTAGTGAATCTTAAGGTTAAATAATTTTAGGATATAAAATTTGGGCTAATAAGTTTTTGGAAAAATGGAAATTGGCGAATCTTTTTTTTGAAAAAACATTGAAAATTAGCCCACTTGCGAATATTAACCCCTAAAATTTTCCCTGAGTAACAGATGATAATTTGGCACTTAGAATGCACTAACACTTTGCACTTGACACTTATTTCCACCTAGTGTTGGTATGCATAGCATGCCCATCTTGGAAAATGTAAATTGATGACTTATTAACCCTATGATGTGTTCATTTCCTTTTATTTTAACTTGTTTCTCCTTTTTGTTGCCTTGATTGTCCCTGACATGTATTCTCACACCGTTGCACATCTTGGCATGCCTTAGCACTTGACACATCTTAGCATATTTGACATGCCTTCGAACTATCTGGCACATGTTAGCATTCCCTAACATGCCTTGGCACACATGCCCTCACAAATAGCCTTACATTTTTTCACGACTTGGGAGCTCAATCAAGTCCTTAGCTATTGTATTTCAAGTGACATTGGTATGCTTCAGCTGTAACAACTTGGTCAGTTGCACCTACTACAAGTATATTATGCCGTGTTCACCAAACAACTACCTATACCTCACCATAGGCCACTCATGTACAAGCTGAACTTTTCCCACTTAAGAAATTACCAAGACAAAGATCACATCTAGCCATTGCCATATAACAACTAAGAAACATAGCTTACATTGGAAATATTTCACATGTATGTCCAGTTCATATAAAAAATAGAGAATTAACTGAGATTTTTCAAGAACCACAAGATACACAAGACACACAAGATATAAGTCGGCACAAGCTGAGTGCCCCAAAAGTTATACACAACAATGTACAATATGAAATTGTCTAAAATAGTTTAAAACATGAGCATTCGGTGAAAGTGTGCCACATGTCATATAAAAATAATAGATAAAGGAAAAATAGTGTTGTGCCCAACACAAAGTCTCCCTTTGTTTAAAACTGCTTTGTCGATCCCCTTATCGCAATCATAGGCTTGCCTCTTGAAAATTCTATTATGAACTTCTTCTAACACACTTCACCCTTGGAACACTTGAATTCACTAACACTCCCTGGAATAAACTCTTATTTGTTCATTTCCATGTATTTTTACCTATTTCTCCCTTGTGATACCTCGACACTCCTTAACACTTCTCAACATGCATTTACATTTTCCAACATGTGTTAGCGCGCATTTTCATTCCTTGCCATGTCCTAACCCTTCCTAGTAATCATGCCCTCAAAACTACCCTTACTTAATTTTCAACTTGGGAAGTTAGCCAAGTCCTCGCTTGACTATAGGAGCTTGACCAAGTTACAATTACTACAACTAGACTATGTTGTTGAATTATGTAGCTTGGGAGGTACTCCAAAAACCTTGTGAGATGGGTTTGTGTGAGTTTGGCCACAAAATGATTTGTTGGAAAATAACCCAAGAGAAAGGGATTTGGACCCAAGATGGGGTTTAAAACCTAAAAGAAAAAATAATATTTCCTAAGGTCTAAGTAAATAAATTTCATAATTTCTAGAGCATTATTAATAGGCCTAGCTAGGAAAATCTATTTAAGGAGGCCTTAGTATGAAGGCAAGAACATGAAGTGAGAAGGAGCTCATTTGATCAAGGAGGCTAGGAGAGATGTAGTCTTAAAGTAGGTCGAGTTACAGGGTTGAGTTAGCGTTGCTAAATGGAGGCCATGATCATCCACCAAGACTAAGATCATCATGTGAGGGTTCACAAGAATGCCACATACCTTAATGGGTTCGAGATAGGAAGTACGATGGCATATTATTGGTTCTCTTATGGTAGATCAAGCTCAAGAGAGGCGACTCATGAGAATTTGGGCATGTGATTTCAGTGGTGTTTCTATGTGAAGGCCGCATCAAAATTTGAAATAGTAGAGAGAGTTGAGACCCTACCTTCTGGTGGTTACTAGGTTGCAAGGTATGTGATAAAGACCAACACAAATGGAGGAGGTTCTGCACTAGAACTTAGGTGTTAAGCCAGAATTGTAATCTACGGATAAAATACGCTTCCCTAGACAGGTGCTACTCTAGAACAATAGGTGAAAGACTATACTACCATTTCTCCTAACTCAGAATAGATACACAGAAAGGAATGGAGGCTTACTTGTTCAGTCACTTCCAAATGGCTCCTTCTGTCACTTATGTTGTAGCTTCAAATTCAAGAGGTCTGTGAGTTGAATTCTTCCTACAAGAAAGAACACTGAAACAACAAAAGATGCAATAATATAGATATCTATTCAAGCTAGTTAGCCAAATCAGTAAAGAATAAACTACATTCATCAACAAAGATCTTATAATATGGAAAATAAAAGTTAACATAGATGCATGTAGGGAAAAATAAGAAGTACTCTTTATTGATGATAGAAGGAGAGCTTACAATCTAATGACTGATTTTAGGTGACCTTCTAGCAGAGTTCCCAAGTCTCATCACAACATAAATCTCTCCAATAGCAGCTCCACAAATCAAACTCTTAATTGAAAATTCTCCAGCATTTCTCTACTCAAATTATTCCTTCTCAAACATTTAGATCTGTGTTCAATTTATAGATGAACTGTAGGTTGTTTTGAAATCAATAGATTTCCAAAAATAGGCAAGACATGTTTCCATTCATTTATATTTCAAATGGACACTTGGATCTGAAGCTTCACACATGTGAACTTTTCTAGAAGGCACTGGCTCAGTGGAGATTCCAGAACAATGAGAATTTCCCTCCCAATGTGACCAACACACCTTTTGATGTCAGGAAGTGCTTTTCAGAGTAGCCTTGCATGGGGCTACCTGCATATGCAACGCGCTTAAGCCCCCTAGAGCCTGCGTTGGTGAGCTCTCATATGCTATACAATAAGCTTCAAACCATGGAAATCTTTGCTTGATGAAGGTCTACTTGATTTGTGTTGTTTCTTGTCTTAAGACATGTAGCAATTGAAATGATAGGGAATGATAGACCCTTGATCATTGGTCCTGCAGATGATGCCCAGTTAACCAGGTCATTGGGAATGGTGCCCAAATTGACATATAACAATTTCCCCCTAAAGCATGCGATCCAAATAATAAGAACATTTTATTGAGATGCTTTACGCTGTGATGAGCCTGGAAACAAAGTGAAATGGTCACCTGCATCAATATTACAATATATTACATCATGATATATCCTCTATTGATCATAATTGCTGAGGGTAGGAATTCCCATGTTCAGCACTTAAAAAAATCTAATAACATGTACATAATTCAGAAATTTGTCTACATTGGAATGTTGCCCAGATGCAGACACGCCTACAAATATAGGCCCATGTTTGGATGACAATTTGGATGTAAGGTCACCGTACAGATGATGTGTACAACAATCCAGAAATTATAGCCTGAATGGATGAAACTAGATCTAGTCTTCTTATCTCGTTCACTCGTTCATTTGGGTACAAGTCTAGCCATGTGAATATATGATTTGTTTTCAAACATCGAAAGACATCGTTTTATTACCAGCCAATGATGTGAGCTATTAATAAACGCGAGAGAACCACCATTAATGTCAATGGCCCTCAAGGTACTACAGACATTTCGTAAGGCGTGAATAGATGATTTGATGTCGAATGCCAAACAAAATATCTCGGTTAAAGGTCTGGAAGTGAGGATCTTGTCGATGTTGTAACAAGCCTCATGGTAGTAGAATCTGATGTTTCTAAGTGAAATTATTGGATATTGATTTGTAGTTGACAAGAAGTCACCTTATTACAAAATAGGAGTTACTGATTTCGGAGACAAGGGTATGACTTGATATAGCAATTTTCAGGGATGACGGTCATGAAAATGAAGGTTTACAAGTATTACAGATGGATGATTTTTTAATCACTGGATGAATTCTCTTGAACATATCGGTGACACTGTGATGAGTTGGCAGCATTGATCCAAAACCTAAGTGAAGGTATGATGAACCATAGGTGTGAATGAATGGTCAAGATGATTACCCAACCCAAACAGTCACAGACATGGAGTGAAAGAAGTGTCATGTTCAAGAGTGACTTTCTACCAAAAAGAAACTTTGCTTACTTTTCCCAAATTTTCCCTGGTCATTTGTCAACCACTACCTCTTTATTTTTTAACAAGCTTGAGGAGGATAACATTTTATTGATCTATAATTCAACCCTTCGAGTGAATAAAGTATCGTTATTTAATAATTTAAAGAGTCTAGTGATGAATGAAACTTGATTCTTGCCATGATTGACAAGCCCATCGCTATTTTATGTTTTAACGAGCTTAACGACAGTGATAGACCGGTCCTTTTTCATATTTAGAGAGTCTGAAAAAAAGGATGAAAGAGAACTCCAAAAGTAATTTTTCATAAATTTGTCTCTCAGATCCGAAAAAGTGTAAAACAATATCTAAAAGAACCTCTTTTGTCATTTTTAACCAAGGTATTCCTTTCTCGTAAATAATCCATCTCAGTTCGGAAAATGGTTAAACTTATACTGAGTAGATATCAATTCATTTACTTTAATGAGCTCAAAATGACAAGTGCTCGACAATATTTTCACATTATCGGAGTCTGAAAAGAACTGAAAGAAGACTCCAGGGGTTCCTTTTTCACTATTATCGAAGCTTGAAAAAGAGATAAAAGTGCGCTTCAAATCCTTTTTAATTTTTAACAAAGCTCGAAAAATAAGGAGAAAAAGTATGCTTTGTGGTCAAGTCTTTCTTTGAAATAATTTGCATGACTAATCTATTCGTCAGTTGTATTTCCTATTCAGAACAACATCAAATGGATTAAAAATACATGTTTCATGATAAAAACATAATAAAACTATATTCATAGCAATAAATTTAACTTGCAAGAAATTAAATGACTATACAAAGTAGTTTGACTATTCATTTTTACCATTCCATAGTTAACATTTGCATTTTGTAGCTCTGAACCTGATTTTTCCCCCGAACTTCAGTCGTTGATTGCGGTCGTTTCTATGGACGGGTTTTGTCGCAGTTTGATCCATGTTAGTAGCATGAACCTTCTCTTTCTTTCAGTATTCATTTCATTCCCATTCCTTGCAATTTTTTAGGATTTTAAGGCCCCTAGGGTAAATTCTAACCAAAATGAAGGCAACGCACCCTTGAACATCGAAACCTACATTGCATAGCAGGCACAGTGAATGGTACCTGCATATGCAACGCACTGTCTCAACTTAAGGAGTGCATTGGGCATAGTTCAAGTTTTTTATTTTCATGATGTGTCCAAAATTTGCCTAGTTTTTGCAATGAATGGTATCTAATGGGTCTTATGGTTGATTTTTAGGTTTCCATCGGATAATAATTATGATTACATGGAGAGAAAGAGAACATGAGGAATGAGATATGATTGCCTTGAATGATCTGGGTACTGTAAGAGCTTTAAGATATTACGGGCTACTTAAGTACTTCAAATTGTCGGGAATGAGGAAACAAATAGAAATTTTAGACTTCCTTGTTCCAGCATGGGATCTGGAAATAGAGCCATTTCACATAAAAATCAAGTGTTTTCCATAACAGTTGAGGATGTTTATTTTCTCACTGGTTTGTCGAGGAGAGGTTTGCCCATTTCTTTTACATGGTCTACTGTTGGAGGTGAGACCGTGAGGGATTATATTATGTAGTATTTCTATCCAGGTTAAGAACCTAGCAAATATGGAAAAATAAACATATAGGATGTCAGGGATTTTCCTTTGAGAACCATCCTTTTCACGATTGCTAAACTTGCTGGCACCGTTACACTCCATGTAGCGAACCGATCGTCTATGCAGTATGTGTTAGAGTGTTTAGAACCAATAGTCTTCAACTGGTCTGAAGTTGTTCTATCTTAGATAAAGGAACAATTGAACAAAGCAAAGGGAGGAAGGAAGAAAAATTTCAGTTATGGTTCGATCCTTATCTCCTTTTCTTTGGAACGAATTCCACTGATGCAGCCACAACATGTAACATTGGATATTTCTAGTCCTAGAGATCCTCAAATGCAGAGATGGGTAGAACTCATGGGTCGACATGCAAGCCAATCGACCATTGTGTTCTAAACTACATTCTTCACCTGGTTCCGACGACACATCATCGCCATCAATGAATATGCATATGCAGGCGTCGACTTCCGAGGAGATCCTGATCTAGTATTACCAGAAGGTGCTCAGTGGGGTGAAATTGGTAAGAATGATTTGACCATGTTTTTTGATTTTTATAAGGTTTATACAATGTTTTTGTATTTTTTATTTCTTTCCAAGACTAAACTAAATTTTTAATGTAATGCAGATATTGGTCGCATTCAACCAGTAGAGGAACCAGAGCGCGAAGCAAATGTGCCAGCAAAGAGGGCTGTCGGGAGAGCAATCCTTCAGGACCTTGATATGGCTAAGACTCTAGCTGAGCTCCAGTAGCACACAGAGGGGTTGACCTTTGGGATTCTGGATTGCTGGATCGAAGAGATTCCCATCCAACTGCAGCGACACACAATTGGGGTTCCTAGCCATTGGATGTGGTTGCTCCATAGAATTGCTATATCTATAGCATGTTATCACAAGCACCACTAGTTTACTTATGAATTTTTGCATACATTTTGAGGTCATATGACCGACGTGTCTTGGGAAAAAAAATTGTAAAAAACCTATAACTATCTATCTATATGTTTTCAGAGTTTTTCCTATGTTTAATGCACAATCCTATTCCATGTTGTGAATATTTTCTTTACCTATGTCGCAAATTTCTGTCTAAAACTTGGTTAGCTAATGAATCATTTAAAGTGTTCAAGTTTCTAGAAATGTGTTGATATTGAATGAAATAAAAATGTCTTTCCAAAAGTTGAACTCTGAGGAACAATCTAAGAAGTGTTGGATTTCTAACACTATAAATACTAGTAAGTTGTAGTACCACAAGTTGTGAGTCTAATCTTATGATTATGCGGTTAATACCAAATGAAATGGCATCAGAGAGAAGTTCGATCAATGCGCTATACTCAGCGATATTATTCGTCAATATACTGATACAAATCCCTTGAAAACTCACTAACTCGTCGTTTGGAGCAAAAATGGCCCATGCTACAGAGGATAGATTCTGCGTACTACGACTAGCACCATCATCATATCCAGCAAATGGTTTCGAAGATTCAGACATTTGCCATAAAATGTAAAGCGGATTACTAACGTCAAGAAAAATATAAAAAAAAAATTAATATAGTGAATTCAAATCAACATCATATAAACAATATAATACAAAAAATTACTATTCTCATCATTAAGCATAGTAACGTTTCAAATACAACCCATTTCTAGGTTGTGCCAATGGAATCCCATCGTAATCAACTAACTCGTAGGCACCCTTAGCAAGAAATCTTTTGACAATATAGGGGCCATGCCATAATGGTTTGAATTTCCTTGTACCTATTACATCTACTTCTTGGTCATAAAGAAGGACCAAGTCACCCTCTGAGTAGATGCGAGGCTGGACATTTTTGTTGTATTGTGCCTTTATACATCTCTTATGCGCTTTGTTGGCCAATTGGGCTTCACGACACGTTTCATCTACATGGATGAGGTTAAGGAGACATGCTTCTTCTTCTGAGGTGTTAGGTAACAAGTCTATTGCGAGTTTTAATGATGATATTTCACATTGGATTGGTAAGATAGCTTCCAGACCATACACCAATTGAAAAGGAGTAAATCTGGTTGCATTTCTCACCGAGGTTTGATACGCCCACAAGGTAGAGTATAGGATCAAGAACCAGTTCCTTTTATGGACTCCTATCATTTGTTGAAGCATTCGTTTAAGAATTTTGTTAATAGCCTCAACTTTTCCATTTGGTTGTGGATAATAAGGAGTAGAATTATCATGCAACAATCCTAACTTGGATGTCAATTTAGACATCATATGGTTGCGAAAATGCTTCCCATGATCCGAAAATATAGTCTGTGGGACCCCAAACTGTGCAATAACATGGTTGAAGGAAAAAAATGCAGCTGTCTATCCTGTGTTATTGAATGTAGGCATCGCTTTGGCCCATTTGGTAAAATAGTCGACCGCGAAAATAATATAACCATGCACCTCGGACGAAGGAGGGTTACAGGTCATGAAGTCAATACACCATTTTGTAAATGGTCCAGCAGAGACAACAAGATGCATTGAAGCTGGTGGTTTGTGGATTTTACAATCAAATATCTGGCATGCATGACAACTTCTGACTATGAGGATACAATCTCAAAAAATATTAGGCCAAAAGTAACCGACATGAAGTATCTTCTGCACGGTAGCATATCCAGATAAATGTCCACCACAAGCCCCAGCATGACAATCATTTAACACTTTTCGACCTCCTCATGAATGAGGCACCTCCTTAAAATGGTATTGACACCACGATGATAAAGTGTATCGCTGACGACCATATAATATTTGGCTTGGTATCGAATACGTCGTTGATAAGAGCGAGAGGTATTAGGTCGAAAATTTTGGGTTTGGAGATAAATGATGAAATCTCCATACCAAGGATCAGATGATCCGATCAGAAATAGAGACTTTTTTGGAATTAATGGTTCTGACGTAGTTGAAGTACTATCAGAGGGAAGGCCACAGCGAAGCTCAGCCAAAACTAAAGACTTCTTTGACTTGGATTTGATGAATTCCAAATCAAATTTCTGCAAAATAACGATCCATTTTGAATATTTTCCCCCCAGTAATTGACGTGATAAAATGTAATTCATGGGGTTACAATCCAAAACTATTGTTGTTTTCCGGATCAGGATATGCGAAATCTTTGGACAACTTGAACGGCTACGAAGGCAAGCTTTTCCACGTATGAGTACTTAACTTTCGTATCATTGAGATTACGCCTCAAATAATAGATCGGATGTTCAATTCCATCTTCTACTTGGACCAAAACCATAGCGATGGTCATTTCAGCCATGATGATATATAGGAAATAATCATTTGAATAATTAGGAGGATACATTAATTATGCTTGGACAAGATGGTCCTTGACAGCATCAAAAGAAGCTTGCGCAACTTGGTCCCAATGGAAGGAAACTCCTTTTTCAATGGTTGAGTAAATCCTTTAGCCATTTCGACGTAGTTTGGAATGACCCTTCTTAAGAAGTTAGCCTTTCCTTGAAGTTTATGAATCTAAAGTAAGTTTGACGGTGCAGGAAAATCAAGAATGGTCTGTACCTTTAGTGGGTCTATTTGAATTCCTTCTTTTGAGACTACGAATCCGAGAAATCGACCAGAACCAACACAAAACACACATTTGTGCGGATTTAGATGTATCTTGTAGTGTCGGCAACGTAAGAAAATGGCTCTCAAATGCATTGGGTGATCAGTCCATTTTCGTGAATGTGCTGGTAAATCATCTAGATATGGTTGAACAATGTGCTTGATTTCATTGAAATTATAATCCATTGCTCTCTGAAATGTTGCCCCAGCATTCTATAAACCAAACAGAGGTTTCCTATATGCGAATGTGCCCCAGGGACAGATGAATGATGTCTTATGTTGGTCATCTGGGCGGATATTGATTTGATTGTAGCCAGAAAATACATCCATGAACGAAAATATTTCGCATCCAGCACAATCTTCAATAATCTGGTTGATAAAGCGAGTAGGATAGTTGTCTTTTGTACAAACCTAATTAAAGTCCTGATAATCGACACACACTCTAATGGTTCCTTGTTTTTTCATAACAGGAACAATATTGGAAACCCACTCAATTAGTGGAACAGGGTAAATGAAACCAGTACGCAAAATTTTTTCAACTTCTGCTTTGATGGCAGCGTCTTTCTTTGGATGAACAGGACGAAGCCATTGATGCACCAGTTTGACATCAAGATACATATTAATAGTGTGTTCAACTATACTAGTATCTATGCCTGGCATTTCCTCGTAAGACCAAGAGAATACGTCATGAAATTCATGAAAAAGAGAGCGATATGAATCAAGTTTTGATGGATAACAAGATACACCGACATGAATATTTTCTACAATGCCAGGTTTAGTCGAAATATCGATAGAAATTGTTTCTTCAATATTTGATAAATTTTGCTCAGATTCAATTGCATTAATCAGAAAAGAATTTGAAAATAAAGTTTGAATGGATGGGTGATATAGTTCACTAATATTATTTTCTTCATAATCAGGAAGACGTGAACGATGATGATAATCTTCCCATGGTTCTCCTTCTGACATCATGGCTTCCAAAATATTTTCATTTGTCAAAAATTTTGAGTAAAATGGATCAGATGGAGTACCAAAATCTAATGAATGATCAACCCAAACACTCGGCGACGCTGATTTCATATTTTCTGCCCAAGCCAAATAGACTGATTGATATTGTAGCTCAATAGGGCTGAGTGGTAAAAAATCATCCAACGTAGAAATATCAGAAACACCCGTGCCATCCCTTAAGCCAGATAGAGTGGAAGAGATCATGTAGCAGGTCTCTATGATTACAATTTCTACTGACGTCTCGAGCGGCAGTAATGCAAAGGTTCCCATAAGAGTGGAATCCTTTAAGAGTCCTACACCAATGTTCTGGATTTCTAGTTGGGGTAAGTCAATAAACCGAATGCTTCTAGTTACCTGCAAGGTATAGGCAAATAAGGATACTTGATTAATGATTGTAATTGTACCTTTATGTGGAAAGGAAATCGTTCTAAAGTATGTAGAAAAAATAGCAGTCATCGCATATACACATGGTATTATGAGTAAAATATTATAGTCAAGGGGTCTGTCAACAACCTCAAGATCAATACTTACTGTTTTTCCCCCTAATTCAACATGCAGGTTATTGATAATACCACAAGGTTTATATGTTCTTCCATCAAAAGCCTTCAACGTCATTGATTATTGTGATAATCGCGGCGAGCCAAGTGATTTCCAACAGTTTAGAGACATAATGCACGTAGATGCTCCTTCATCAATAATAGTGCAATGAACAAGGTGACTAAGAATATTTACTTGGATGGAGAATGCCAATTTTGCTGGTAATTGCGGCACATAGCCCATATGATTAAAGACGACAAGATTAGAATCAGTTGGATCAATTCCACCAATGGCTGACAATAAAGCTTGCTTCTGGGAGGGGCAATTTTGTAATACCTCAAGAGCAGACATAGCTAAAGGGGATTGAGCCAAATCTTCAACTATATTTTAATTTTGTGCAGCTCTTGCTCAAGGACTATATGTCGATTTATGAATTACTCCCTTCGGTGGTTTAATCTTCAATTCAGGAAAAATAGGAGGTGGTATCGATTCGTTAGATGGATTTTCTGTCGAGGTAGTAGGTTGATCAGCAGTCGGACTAACATACTCTTTATTCTAGGTCGACACCAAAATATCTTGTGAAGGTTTTGTGTTGAATAACATTAACACTTGGGAACTAGGAGTTAGATCCGTAGCAACCAAATTTGTGTCCGGATTTGGGAATGGGTCTGTCAACATAGCTGATGCATGAGAAGTCTTGATGATTTTTGAGACTTCAGCACGGTGAGGAAATTCCCTAAAAAATTCTTCCTCGTTACAAATTATGCATGGATAACAAGGTTTTCGTGGTCCAGACGATTGATCAGATGATCGTTCCTGCGAGTTAGAAGTTTTTTTTTTCTTTGATTTCCCCTTTTTCTTACCTCCTGTTTTATTTTCACTTTTGCTTTTGTTAAATGACACAACATCAATTTCGGAAGTAGGAGCAGGATCAGATGTAGTAGTGTTGTGTATTTTTGCAGTGCCTATCAGGTTGTCTCCAGCATGAGAGTCCTTTATTTGAGGCAGAACATTGAAATTAGATCGCAGTGCATTTGGGAGTTTTTCATAGAGCGTGCCAGACTAAGTGTAAATCAAGTCTAAATACTGGGCATGAGCGATAACTTGATCTTTTGTGACGACACCACCTTTAGCCACATCCTCAGTTATAGATGGTAGCGGGAATGTAATGAGCCATTCAGCAAGGAGCTTATCAGGAACAAATGTCTTAACCATTCATTGACGGCGACGCCACTCATGAATATGATCGAAAATGTGAGTAGCATTAATCTGCTTGAAATTGGTTAAGAGTTCCATTCCAGTTCCGTATCTGATTGGTAACTGGAAATGGGTCAAAACGACAGTAGTTAAGGAAGTGAAATTTTCGAAAGAAGCTCTAGGTAATTCAATATACCATTTAGCTGTCGGACCTGTGAGCATACGCTGGAAAAGACGTAATCGAACAAAATCATCACTTAGAGAATTTGATGAACACCATAAATGATAATTCATAACATGAGTTGATGGATCTTCTCCAGGGTTTCCATTGAATTTAGGAATGCAGGAGGATAGTTTATGAGGTATCATCGGCCACCAAAGAGCATAATTGATAGGATCATTGGTTAACCTGTTTAAATCTGGTAATTCCAAGGTTGCAACAAAAGGAAATTGTCTATTAAGGTCAGGTTGAGCATAGCCAGGGTAAGATGGAATTGCTTGGGCAACAAGTCTTTGAGCACCAGCATACAGAATTTGTTGTTGGTAACCCAGATAGGGGTTGTTTTGCATGGAAAATGCTTGAGATTTATATTGACCAAAACCTGGATATGATACTTGTTGAAATGAAGTTTGAGGTATTTATGCCTGTGGCTGCCAAGGATTCTTTCCACCAATGTTATAACCCAAATTAGTGTAAGTTGGATTCAGTTGATATGTATAACCAGGTTGTGTTTGTGACATCCCATAAAATTTTACACCAGTTTGTGAATAAATGATTCCTGATACAAGTTGTTGTAAATTAACCAAAGGATTTTGATTCCGTGGACCCAACATTTGATGATATTGAGTTGTAGAGCTCGCCTGATAAGGTTGATATACAATGTTTTGATTCTGTAACTAGGGTATAGATGTATTAACAACTGGTATTGAAGTAGATTTAATAGGTTGAACTGGTTTATACAATTGTACAAATTTTTGTGGTTGGATAGGCAAAGTGAGCTGCCATTGACAAAAATTCATGTCAACATTAGTTTGACCAAAATGTGACTTAGTACTGTCGATTGGGTGACCAAAGGTTGACCCCTAGCATAAGGAGGATAATAAGACGGAAAATATTGTTCCTCGAATGTTGGGAGTCCAGTTGATATGGTACTTAAAGGAATTGACCCATAAGGATAGACTTGATATTGCCCTTATGATGGATGTAATGAATAAGGTCATTCAGTACTAACTATAGGACTACTAGTTAAAACACCAGATGATGACATTGCTAAAGACCATGTTCTTGAATATTGACCGGAGAAAGTGCCAGACAATGATTTGTAGCCTGTTGGGACCGAAGGGCCACCATGAAAATATGACTCTGGTGAAGTTGTGAACATCAACGGAGTAGTGAGGGTAGGAGCTGACATAATTGGAACAACAGACCCAACCGAAGATGTTGGTTTAGGCATGGTTGTATAACCAAATGTATACTCTCAAAAATCAATAGGAGATTGAATGGCAATGGGATCAACAAAAGCAGATGGAAATGATTGAGGAAAAGAATGGTACAGGCAAAGGTTTCCCCCAAAATGGGTTTGACTTAAATGTGTATCAGGTTGTGGGATTTCTTCAATCGCGATTAAACCAGGAGGAAGAACTTCACCATCAGGCCCAAAATATATTTCAGATGGTTGACTCTGTGATATGGGAGTTTTAATAGCTACAACAATTTTTGGAATGACCAAGGTAGGAGCTACTTCCGGCTGTTCGATTTCAGGATTCAGATTTACTGGCAAAGAAGAGATAGGATCTAGATCATTTTTTTATTGAACAACGTTGGGTCCAGGAGGTATGGTCTCAGCGATTGAATTGATCATGACCACGGGTAACTGTGAAGACTCCATTTTGACAAAAATAAATGAACCAGGATGTGTGGAAACAATTTGAGCTAACTCTGGGTTAAAAGATGTTGTTTCACTAGAGGTACGAATTGTACTTGATTCGGAAGATCATGAATGCCTTCACTTACCAAAAGTAACTTCCGGTGGTAAAGGAGGTTTTTAAGCTAATATACGCGAATGATGGGGGATAAGATTGTGTTATTCCACAATTACTGATTTATTTTATCCAAAAACAAATAAACAAAAAGAGGGTAATGCTAGGAAAAATGGTTTACCAAGAAACTGTGAACTGCAGAATACCTCCTGGCGAACCAAGAAGTACGGGCAGGTAATCTCCCCGAATGTTGTGTTCAGTGTATCACAATTTTAGGGCGACCAACTTGATTCACTATGGATGGATATCACCTAAAATTTGTCCTCCCAAATATACCTGAAGGTACATGGAGGCCCAAGTCCGTATTAGCGCTGTCTGATGCAAAACCGCATAGTGAGAGCACCCCTTTATACTTATCGTACTGTAACACCGCCCAATATACTCAAGATTATGTGGATGAGCTACGATATACTTACGTACGTGGAGTGAGGTATCACACTCGGAATGTATCGCAGACAAGTTAACGACAACTGCTATGTTTTACGATGCTGGAACACGTCTCTAGCCTAGATCTTCTAAATGTTATTGTTAATGTTCCAAAGCATTGTTAAGTAAATTGAGATTTATTTTATGTTGATCTTTCTTAACAATTTTCCTTTCAGGTTCACCACAATTATGTATATGAATTCCTAAAATGCAAGCTAAGAATGATAAACAAAGTTTCACTTTCAACTTTTTTCAATGAAGAACCTAGCTACTAAGGGAAGAGAGCAAATAATTTGTGAGCAAACAAATCAATGAATTACAAACTAAATGCAGATTTCCTAATGTTCCTTTTGCAAAACACACACAATCCTACATGCAAGTGCAAGTTTTTCTTTTGAGTTTCCTTAATGTTATGAATGCAGAAAAGAAACTAGGTGCACTAGATCAATAATTTAAATGCTTTTTACTTTCGAGAAATGAAGAATACAAACAACAATTTCTCTTTTGAAGGAAAAATGAGGATTTCAACAACAATTTCTCCTATCAAGGAAATGAATATTTCACGACAATTTCCTATTTCGAAAGCAAATGATTCTTAATGCGACCATTAAAATACTTTAAAATCAACTTGTCAATGATAAAAGAAAAAATTTTCTAAACAAACATTGAACAAATTTTCAGCAAAAGGAGGAAGAAGTATATAGAGTCACTGGTCAATTAAGCATCAAACTTATCAGAACATAGCAGCAAATAAAACTGAAACAAGTTGCAAAGTCAGATTCAAGGGGATTTGGTCCCTTTCAGGAGTCAACATAGTCTCCAAGGGGAGATAGTGCTCTACAACGCAGGCTTGGAAGGGAGACAGTTCTCTGCAAAGCACTGTTCCATGACTAAGGGTGCATTGGGCACAGTGAAAAAAGAAAAAGCTACTGTTTGGCTCACTGTCTTTGCAAATTAAGCTCTAAAAAATTCTAATATTTATGTGTAACAGTTACTGGGTGGATTTACAAAGCAAATCAGAGACTAAAACACCTAGAACTACAAGAAAAGTTTCCCCAGTGGAGTCGCCAGTTTGTTGAGCCAGAATTGTAATCTAATGATAAACTACGCTTCCCTAGGTAGGTGCTAGTCTAGAACAATAGGTGAAAGAATATACTACCATTTATCCTAACTTATAGTAGATACACAGAAAGGATTGGAGGCTTACTTTTTTAGTCGCTCCAAATGGCTCCTTCTGTCGCTTCTGTTGTAGCTTCAAATTCAAGCAGTCTGTGAGCTGAATGCTTCCTGCAAGAAAGAACATTGAAACAATAGAATATCCAATAATATAGATATCTATTCAAGATAGTTAGCTAAATCAGTAAAGCATAAACGACATTCATCAACAAAGATCTTACAATATGGAAAATCAAAGGTAACATAAATGCATGTAGGGAAAAATAAGAAGTACTCTCTATTGATGATAAAAGGAGAGGATACAACCTAATGACTGATTTTGTTAGCTCACTGTAACTCTAGCAGATTGGTGAGACTAAAGCTGCAGGGAGAACATTTGAACCACTTTTGGATTCTAGGATCTATCCCTCCTAAATCCAGAGATGCATCTCTCTATAAGTGCAAAGATTGATTTGTCTTTAAGGCTTTTGAATGTGATATTAGGCTAGTTATGAAGAACAAGGTTTTTGTTTGTTTTGGTTGGGAAAAAATATGTGAAGGTGAAGGAATTCTAAATGAAGGGTGAAGGTGAATGAAAGTGAAAGATTGATTCAGCTAAGAATATAGGAAAGAAACAGCTTCAATCCATTGGGCTATGGAGTCATAGTTGGATTTAATTGAAACAACAAGTTTCAAGAGTGGTCCATGGGGCAAGTCATCTATGTCTAAGGATCTCTTTAAAGTTGAATTTATGGAATGAAATGAAACAATAATAAGGGGAATTTAAACAAATGAAGAAGAAAGAGCAGCCTAAGATCAAGTAAGTACCTTGAAACTATCCTGCTTTCGGCATACACTTAAGAAAGACATAAAAGTAATCTAAGATCAGGTAAGTACTTCGAAACTAGCCTGCTTTTGATGCACTTTCAATAGAAAACATTTAAAACACAAAAAAGAATAACCTAAGATCAAGTAAGGACTTTGAACCTATCCTGCTTTCAACATATTCTAAGGGAAATTTTTTAAAGAAACTGTTGGAGAAGAAACTAAGGGACAGGGCTCACCATAAACTTCCCTAGCTTTGCTTTACATAGCAAACTTATCAAGACAACACATGAGATAACAAAGAATAATCTAAGATCAGGTAAGGACTTTGAACCTATCTTGCTTTTGACATACTCTTAGGGAAATTTTTAGACAACCTTTGGAGATAAAACTAGAGGACATGGCTCACCATATACTTCCCTAATTTAACTTTTCTTGGCAAAAACTGAAAATAACATTCAAGAAGAATGTTTAGTTTAGACAGTAGGATGAGGGAACGCCAACATTCCTAACTACTTGGATTGTATTAAATCATTCTTAAACAACACAATTTGAAGAAAACATGTAGATAAAGCTTATCAGTAAGAGCAGGGTACCTTTGATAGTAAATCCTAACTCTATAATTGTTGTTCTTTATCAGAGAAGATGGACAGAATGGAAACAGAAATAAAATAATAATTTACAATAAGAAAAACATCACCGTTGTCATAGACTAGGATCCCATAAATTAGATTGTATTTGATGCTTCAAACCAGTTACAATCTTCAAGTCCAGTGGGTCTCTACAACTTCAAACTTTTCATCTCAACTTAGGTATCTTCAATTACAAACAGAGCTTACAGCAGCTTCAGTAAGCTATTTTTAGGCAACAGATATGCAGTGACCAACATTATCTCGTCTTCTACAGAAGTATTTATAGAAGAAATGAGGAGGTCGGATGGGCTAAAAGATCCTCCAGGTTCAATTAAAAAATATTAATGTTTCTCAGCCTTTGAGGGGCTCAATGGAGAAAATTTCTGATATTTTCTCTGTATTAATTGGTTTACATTAAGTATTAAGCTTGCTAGGAATATTTTTTTGACTTTAAGGCTCTTCGTTATCCTTGTAATAACTCTGCTGTCAGTTTACAATAAGGTCCTTTGGCTAAAATAACTGTTCAGCTGTATTAAGACAAATATCTTCTGTTTTGCAATAACTATGCCTCCTTTGATTGCTTTGAGGTTGCAGGTGGCTTTTGGTAGCTGAGAGGATTAAATTAGCCTTTAATGTGGCAGTGGATGCTTCTCGAACTAATAGATATTATTGTTTTTATTCAATCACTGCTTAATTTGCTTTAGTTATGTGTGTTAGGCTTAATTAGGCCTAAATTCTATCTTCTGTTCTTCAGACTATGTTTAATTGAGACGATTAGGCGTTTGATAGTCGATTTATTGTCGTAATCCCTCAAAACTGTGTAAGCCATTTTCAATTCTTCATCTCTGCTGTGGCTAAATCCTTTAACACTGATAATCTTTGTTTGTTTAAGCTTTGTTGTGTCTTGTTGATGTGCAGGCATTATAGAGGGCTTTATAATGTTGCCAGTGTTCATGAGGCACCGACAAAATTTGATGGGAAACCCTATAAAATGATCTTCTTTACGAATAAAGGCCTGGGGGATCCTCATCCTCGGCCTTCAACCTTCCTTTAAAATAATTGAGAAACCATTAAAACCTGCGCAAACAAGAAAAAGTTAAGAAAATCCTATGTATTTGGGTTTAGACTGCTTTGGAGGCTGAGATTAGATTGCAGCCATTGGATGAAACCATCTAATGGCGAGGATTTCTCGCTGAGGTCCAAAGGGAGGCGATCGAATAAACGGTGGGGAGATTAAGTCAGAACCGTTGATCCAAAGAGATCAACGGTTGATATCAATCATGGATATATAATGTAGAAGGGCCACATTATCACAAAACAGAAGAAAATGCAAAGGAAATGGGATAAAAACCTTTAGTAGAGGAAAAATGAAATTTGGGGTTTTGGAAATAACCTGGGCCATCAGATGAGATCGGCCACAGAGTTCAACGACTGAGAATGACTTAAGAATTCCATTAGAGGATGGGTGGAGGGCAATGAACTAAGGGTGAAATTAAACTAGGACCGTTGATCTGCAGAGATCAACAGCGGAGATAAAATATGAAAAAGGCAGTGTAAATGGGGAAAGTGGTTTTGGCCAAAGAAACCACTGGTTTCGCGCTGCAAAAATGGAGAAAGGAGGTTTTACCTTTTTGAACACGATATGTGTTACTGGCTGACACATGGCCTTTTTAAAACCACCCATATCGCGTAACTTTGGAGAATTAACTTGCAGGCTTAAAATCGCGCGATATGGAGTCTTGGTCGTTAGATCTTAGATGGGTAGATCCAATGGTGGAGGTGAGAGCGCAATAAAAGAAGTTGTGTAGGCAAAAGAAGGTGGGGCAGAGCCAAGGTGGTATTGATTTGCACTATTAGATCATAGGAATGAACGGTCGGGATTTGATCTAGAGAAAATGTAGGACCCAAAGGAGTTGGGCCTATCGGGATGAATCTAGACCTTTGGATGAAACAAATCAACAGCTCAGATTTGATCTTTGTGTTAATGAAATAAAATATGAGGTGAGGGGTAAGCGGAGCTTGGGTTAATGTGAGCCGTTGATCTACAGAGATCAACAACAGATATTCATTTAAAAAATTATACAACGAGGTTTATGAAATTAACCAAGGGTGTGAGGATTGATCTGGACCGTTGGATCTTTGAGTATGGATGGCCCAAATGCAATCAGAAGATTGCGATCGGCAGGGGCGAGGGGAAACAAGCACCGATGCGATTGAACAAGGATCTTCAATCTGAGGATCAGAACGACGACGAAGATTTATTCATGAATGTCGTAGGCAGAAAAATGGGCTTTGGGAAAGAACAATGTGGGCCGTCAGATCTTAGTATGGTGAGGAAGATCAATTGCTAGGAAGCCATCGAGCGGTGACCAATCGGAGGGGGAAATAACTACTAAAATATGCCCGATGAAAAATCTCTGATGCGATTAGCGCTCGGGACTTAATCGCTTGGTCCTAGGTGTGGGTTATATGGTGGGGAAGTGGTTGAGGGGTTTAACACAAAAGGGGCTCATCAGAATCAGAACAAAAGGAAAAGGCCTTTCAAATGCACCCGATGAATATGCACGATGCGAGATCTTATCGATCGTTGATTGGGGAAAAATTCAACGGTTGATATTGGTTTAGACCGTGAACTTTCGGGTTTAGAAGAAAACGAAGGAAAGTCAGGATTTTCCAAATTTCAAAGCGAAAACAGGGTTATGCACAAGTCTTTTTTTTGTTTTAGCACCTGATTGCGGGACTCTTGGTTTTACAAAGGAAGCAAGGGATCGGGGGTTATACAAAAAGGATCCAATTGCAATCGGAGTTTTAATGTAACAAAATAAATGTGTTTCACATGAATGCCCCAATTGCAATAAGCACCTAGGGGTTTAACAGTAGGTCACAATCCTGGGTCTTATGCAGGAAAAGGGGCTGGGGGCTAAGGCTAAAGGGGCTTATGGCCTTAGTCCAAAGATGCATTTTTAAAGCCAAAATAACAGATTTTGAAGGCTTTTTGGGCTTTTGGATTTTTAAGCCTTCAAAGGGAATTTTCAAGGTTTAAAGGGAATTGTGACAGAATGAAAGGTAAATGGACATTTTTATGAATGATAGGGAGAAGAAAAAAGGAGAAACAAAATGAGGGAAAATGGAACTTTTCAGTAGTCTTTTTCTTTAGGAAAACAGTAGTGAAGATTAACTCAAGGGTAAGTCATCTTCGTAAGACTTCAAGAACTAACAAGTTGGCAATAAAATTGTTTCTTGAAGGCTTCAAAAAATGATTTAGCCACCATTTGATATGACAAACTTTATAGGTGGCTAACAGTGGCTCCACGTGGGGATGGTGCTTTCTTGAAGGCATCAAGAAATTCAGACTTGTATTCTCTGGGAGATGATCAATGCCTCATCCATTGGGCTGCAACTTTCTTCACTTGGATGATCTTCTTTTTCTCTGAAAATGTTAGCAGCCATGAAAGACAATGGAATACTATCAAACCAAGCTTTCTACCTACCCAATCCTACTAATCTAACATTTTTTCTTCTTTCAGAGTGCACTTGGATTGGCAAACTCTTTTACAAAAAATTTATTCTTTTGAAAGAAAAAAAAATAATCTAAGTCTACTTCTTTTTTCTCCATGAACTCAAATTAAATAGTTAAGTTCATAAGCTTCTCTACCTAACTAATATCTGTTAGGATTAGACTGTCTAACAGATTTTTATTCTCTAAATTCTGAAACAAGAAATTTAAAAGAATACAAGTCAGGATTGAACAGTCTAACTTGTTGCTGATCTATGGCATAAAAACACGCTGCACATAGATTATTATTTGCAGAAAATTAAATCAAAATGGTGAAGGCTCTAGATCTGAAAGTTTTAAGCACATCCTTCTCTTTTCTTCAACTGTGTTTTTGAGTATGTTTGAGCTGTTTTTTCTTTGTTATCTGGTTCAAGTTTTGGGCTTATTAGAACCATTTTTCTTCTATCTTTGACTCAAGATTAAAACAAATTGGAGTCATTCTTCTTTTGAAAGCTGAGGTTCGGATTTTGAGCTTGTTTGAACCCTTTTTATTCTATCATAATCTACCTAACTGATAAGCCAAGATTAAGATTTTTGGAAAATCTATTTCACTAACCTATCAGCTGTAAATTGAAAACTAATTAGTCATGATTAGGCTATATGACTAACTAGGAGTGTGTTTCTTAGGAGTGGCAATTGAGCTTGCACACTTTCAGATTTTGTTTCTCTTTTTTGGTATGGGGTTGTACCTTTATTGCTTTTACAATCTACCCTCTTTTCTCTTTCAATTGTTTTTCTATTTTTTATTTTTCTAACTTTGAATGCAATGATGGATGAAATATTTATAATGAGAAAAAAGATAAAAAGGATTCCACACATGATAGGATCAAGAGAAATAATGTTTGAGCATCCTGCCACTGACAAGAGCCCCAAACAGTTCAGATCCATTCAATTCCTACAAGAAATAGGCATTGTTACCAGCAGTAGAATGAATGAGGTAAGGGCCAAGCCATAAGTTATCAAATTTCCCATGCTTTCCCTTGTCTTCTCTCCTTGAGTCCCACTTTAACACTCTGTCACGAACATTGAAATTATTGGCCTTTGTCCTTCTATCAAAAATCTTCTTGATGCTCTCTTGCTTTTGTAATGCTCTGTTGTAGACCTCCTCTTTGGTTTGCTGAAGATGTATAGTCTAATTAATCCTTATGATCATGTCATTGTCTTCAGATTGTACTTCTTGGATCAACTTCATAATTGGTACACCAAGACTGGTTGGAAAAATTGCAGTTGTACCATACACAAGCTGGTAGGGTGACATTCCAATAGATTTCTTAAGTGTTAATCTATCAACCTAGAGTGCATGTACTAACTTTGTGTGCCAAGACTTCTTGTTGTCCTCTAGAAACTTCTTGATTATGTTCACCAAACTCTTTTTTGAGGGTTCTTCTAACCCATTACCTTGAGGGTAATAAGCAGTAGAATGACCCAATGTAATCTAATATTTGTGATAGAATTCAACCATCTTCTTCGATCCAAATGCTGTTGTATTATCAACGATGATCTTCCTAGGACAGCCAAATCTAGAGAGGATATGAGTCTCAATGAATTTTATGATGACAAAGTCATTGGCTTGTCTAGAAGGGATGGCTTCTATCCATTTGGTAAAGTAGTCTGTTGTAGTGAGAATCCATCTATGTTGGGAAGATGATGGTGGATGGATTTCTCCTATGAAGTCTAAACCCCACTGTTGAAAAGGAGCTTCAACAGTGGTCAGATGCAAAGGTAAGGGAAGCAATTTTATTTTTCCTTCAAAAAGTTGGCATTTATGACAGGCAATTATCATGTTGTGTACATCTAGAAAGAGAGTGGGCCAATAATAACCAGCGCTAAGGATTTTGTTGGCTATATTCTTCCAGTAGACTTTGCTCCACATTCTCCTTCATGGAACTCGTGCTTAACCTTCTCTGAATTATTCTCAGGCAAATATTTAAGCAATAATCCACTTGCATTTTTCAAATAAATACATTTATCTACAATGCAGTAGTTTGCAACTTTTGACTTTAAAAACCTTGCCTTTGTTTTTGATAAACCAGGAGGTGTATTCAAATTAAGAAAAACATATAGAATATCAGCATACCAAGAGGAATTCATAAAATGGTCTTCAACAATGGGAGTTGACAATTCCTCTTGTTCATGTAAAGCATCTATCATATTTATATCAAGAACTTCAAAATTGGATTCAGCCATTAATCTAGCTAGACCTTGGCCTTTAATGAGTTTAGTGGGTTTGATTTCTAAATCATATTCAAATATCACAGCTATCCACTTACCTCTCTTACCATCTGGGTCCTGTGTTAGAATGTCTTTCACAACTGAATTTGGGACAAAGCAATGATGTGGGAATGCAAAATGTAAACTCTGAAGTCTTTTAAAGCTTTGACTAAGGCTAAGGCTTGTTTTTCCATAATGTTTTACTTCAGAGGAGAATATCTCAATGCCTTGCTAAAGAATGCAATGGGCTATTCTTGTCCCTGTGGATTTTTCTGTAATAGGACAATAACAATTGTATGTTCTGATACAAATGAAAAAATGTAAAAATATTTTGAAAAATCAGGACTTATTAGAACTGGTGTTTTAGTTAATTCTTGTTTTACCAGCTCAAAAGACTTCTTTGCTTCCAAGGTCCATTTAACTCCTTTTTCCTTTTTCAGCATGTTTGTAATGTTTCTAAGGAGTTCAGCCAAGTTCGGTATGAACCTTATTAAGAAATTAATCTTCCCAATGAAAGATTGAAGTTCCTTGATGTTTCAAGGATGAGTGATTTGAAATATAGCCTCGATCCTCTTTGGTTCTATCTTTATCCCCTCTTCTGAAATGATGTGCCCAAGATGTTTACCTTCTTGGAGACCAAATAGTGTTTTCTTTGGATTTAAAGATATCCCAAACTTTCTGCATTTCTCGAATATTTTTCTCAAGTGTTCTAAGTGCTCTTCATCTGTCTTGGAAAAAACAGTGACATCATCAAGGTAAATAGTGATGAAGTAGCCCAATTCTTTCGATAATGCAATGTCCATGGCTCTCTGAAAAGTAGCACCAACATTCATTAAACCAAAGGGCATTTTCACATACATGAAAGTGCCCCAAGGTGTAGTAAAATTTGTCTTTAATTGATCATCAGGATGTACTAATATTTGATTGTATCCTGAGTAGCCATCTAACAAAGAAATTATTTTAGAACCAACTACCCTTTGTAAAATATGGTCCATCTTGTGTAAAGGGTAGTTGTCTTTCAATGAAGCTTTTTTTAAGTCTCTAAAGTCTATACAAAGCCGTATCTCTCATGTTTTCTTCCTAATTGGTACTAGATTAGACACCCACTCAGAATATCTAATAAAGACAATAATACCATCTTCATACATTTACTTGATTTCCTTCTCAACCAAAGGTAGTTGACAGGGTTTATTCTGCGTAGTTTTTGTTTAAATGGCGTTTGGTTTTCCTTGAGAGGTATCTTGTGCTAAATTATTTCAGTGTCATAGGATTTCAGATTCTCATCACTCCATGCAAAAACATCAAAAAATTCTTTAAAAAGATCTATGTATTTGAGTTTAATGTGAGCTGGTAAGGTATTAGACAGTTTGATAATCTTTGGTTTTAGTTCACTACCTATATTACACTCTTCAACTTCAGATTCAATAGGCTCCAGCTTTGGCTTTTTGGCCACATCATTGAAATCAAACAACTCTTCTAAAGGGACCAGACCTTTTGGCAAGCTTTGACTGCTAGACTACGAAGTTTCTAAGTCTTCTGTTTCTAACTCTGCAACAATTTATGTTGTGTTTTCAAGTTTGTTAGACAACATATTTACATCAGCCATCTCTAGGGACTCTTCTTCTTTATCAAGTACATTTTCTTCACTAGGATAGTCTATTTCATAGTCTGAATCTGAACTTGGTAGTTCAAATTCATTTCTGGATTGCAGGAAGTCTTCTATTTGTTTGTCTCCATCAAACACTTGCCAGTATTTCTCATTATCAGGAACGACTGGTCAAAATTTGATCTGAGTTGTACATTTTTTGGTTTCATAAGGAGTCAGGCACGTTCTAGCAGTAAAAGTCAAAATATTAGCTTGAAGATTTTCATTTCTTGGGACAAAGATGAGTTTAAATTCCTTGAATATTTTCAATGAATCCATGACATCGTTTTGATAGGCTCTAAGTCTAGGATATTTTGCGGTATATTCCCCATTCACTTGCCTAATTATTAATTCCGAATCACCATGCACCTTTATTCTTCTGGCCCCTAATTTCTTCAATATATGTAGCCCTAAAAGAAGGGCTTCATACTCGGATATGTTATTGGTGCACTGAAATTTTAATTTGCAGGAGTGTCCTTTAGTATGATTGTTCATTATATTGTGAAGCCACACTCCCACACCTGCATCACTCTTAGTACAAGATCCATCAAAGTGCATACTCCAGAGAGGACTAGTTTCGGTTTCATCAGTTAGGTTACTATCCTCTTCAACTAGCGTGCTTTCAGGTTGTTCTTGAAGATTAGCACTTCATTGAATTTGTTTGAATTCCTCAGGTTTTTCATTGCGTTGAGGAATAATTTCTTGACTCTCAAGGTTTAAAAGCAATGGATGGATGATTTTTAGCTCTAGACCTGTGTTTTGTTTGCTATATTTTTTGGGTTTAGCAAACTGTTTTGACACTTCCGTCTTGTCTTCCTCTTTTTTCCTATCTGCCACTAATTCAGTTAAAGTTTCTTGTTCACTGAATGTTTCATCATTGAACATGATAAGTGAATCAAGGCATGTATGTACAGAATAAAGAGGAGATTTATGTGGTCTCTCTTGGCTAGTAACCATGTATTGCATATGATATTCCCTGTAAAGTCTTCTAGTTTGATTAAAAACAGGGATGGTTGCATAGGTCATGTCCATATGCATAGTTCCTTGTAACTTAGCTCCCCAAGATCTTGATAATAGCATACCATACTTTGGGGGTACATCAGCCACTACAATATCCATTACTAAACATTTGGCTAGAATTTGTGCTAAGTTTACACAGACGTCTTTGATTAAGCCTAATAATTTCACTCTGTTGGAGTCAAAGGAGTAAAGATATTTGTAAGGTTGGGTGATTTCAAGGCCTGGGCTCTCCATTACAGCTTTGGGGATTAAATTATGAGAGGCCCCTGATTCATGCATGGCGTTGTGAAAATTTTTGTCATGAACATTTAAACTAACATAAAAAGGAGGAACCAATCCTTCTTGATATCTACCCTCAATCTTAGGACCAAATATGAGCTTTGGTTGGTCATCGTTAAGATTGACAGTGTCATTATTCTCTTCTATGTTTAAAGCCTTCAAAATTTGGGATCTATATACATCTTGGGTAGCTAGTTCAGTGAGAGGAACAGAGATTTTGATTCTGGAAATTTCTTGCTCCAAACTAAAAGGCATCTGATTAACCGCCATTCTATCAGCAAAATCATTTTGCTGATTTGCTCTATTTACATTTGTCAAAACTATTTTAATAGGAGCACTAACTGAGGTGCTAACACTACTAAGGTCTGCACTTTGTTTTTTAGTATTTTGAGTGCCTTTTTCTTTGTTTTAATCAGAATTTCCAGCCAGTATTTTATCTTTTTGTTTTGTAGTCTTGGGTTTATTTACAGTGTTGGTTTGTGCAGATTTTTCAGAGGTTTTAGTTTTGGGAGTTTCCTGATTGCTTTTACTCCTAGGTTCATACTCTTTTTGAGACTCTATTATAACATTTTCCATTTCTTGATAATAGCTTTCATCCTCTGCTCTTTTTTCATCATAGGGTGTGTATAGACCTTTTTTCTATCATAATGAACTTCAAAATCATAATTTTCCACTCCCAACATGTTTATGTCATCTTCCTCTGTTTATTTTGTTGTTTCTTCAACCTCACTTACATAGTTTTGATGAAAAGGAGGAGTGATCTATTGATCATCCTCCCTTGGTCTGTTTTGAGGTTGGTTTCTCCTAAAATTCTGATTTTGGTTTTGATTTCTGTTTTGAGGAGCTGTTTGGTTTTGACTTACTTTTGCTCTCTCAAGCATGCTCATCTTTTTCATCATCTCCTACATCATTATTTCCATCTTTGAGCTAGATGTGGAAGGTGTAGATTCCTCTCTGAAGCACAATTTCTTCTCATTCCTCATTCTTGCTCTTTTCTCCATTAAATTAACTTCCACAGTAAGAGCTCCTTTTTGCATATCTTAAAGAGTTAAAGGATCTCTCCCTCTCAGATGATAGGCCATTTCAGGATCAAATACTTTACGAAACTTGTTTAAAGTTGAGCCTTGTGGAGGTTTTAAGTCTAGGGGAAGCGCATTATAAACAATGTTAAACCTAGTGCAATAAGCTTGTACACTTTCCCCAGTGTTTCTGTGGAGATTCTTATAGTTCGAAAGTATTTGGAAAGGGTTTATCTTCACTTCCCATTTGTTTAAGAATAACTGATGGAAGGCTTGGAGATCATTAATAATGTGAGGGGTTAAGCCTTTGAACCATTTTCTCACCTCTCCCCCTAAACTCTGAGAAAATAATCTAAGATTGACAGTTTCATCATCAATTTCATTCTTGTCAAAGTAGTCATTCATCTTATCCACATGTTGTGAAGAAGTAGTAGCATTACTGGCATCATACAATGGTATCTTGGATTGATAGTCCTATGTGAGATTGACTAATGGTAAAGGAAGGACTAAGGGAGCATACCATGTTGCCATGATAGGAGGTTGTGGAAAAAATGGGGGGCTTACAAGTGGTGGGTTGACAAGAGGGAAAGTGGGACGGAATGGAGTGGTTTGGACAGTGGATGTATGAAGGATAGATGTCAATGGACCAGCAATATATTGTTGAGCTGATCTTGGATGAGGGACACCTAAATTGTAAAGGAAATGTAAATCAGGTGGTGTAGTTTCTCTGCTACCAGGATGCTCACTTCTGTCCGGGGATGAAAGTGAGGAATCTGAATCTAGCTGATCTAAATCATCAAGTGACCAAGTTCTAAATGGATTTCTTAAGTCAACTTGTGATTCTTGTAGAGCTGCAAGATTTTCAGGAACAGAATTAGTTCTAAGGGGCGATCTGAAAATAGTTGAAGATTTAACATCAGGAGACTTCCTAAGTATTATTTCAGGGTTATGAACTATCCCAGGAGGGTTTGGGTCAGGATAGGCTCTAGTATAAATCTTTCTAGGAGCCACTTTGTTGTGTTTTTCAGACCCAAGTAAACAAGAAAAGTTTAACTGAATATGACAATCTTTAAGAGGTTAACTGATCTTTTGAACAAGAAAACTTTAATCCTAAAGTCCTCTAACGGAGTCTAAATGATGTGATGATGATAATGGGTCTTCCCAGTGGAGTATTAAGGTCTGTTTAGGATTGTGGAGTCACCAGGTGGAAATTTTTAGCTGTTTTGGAGGTAAAAGGTTTTATGGTCCACCACCATGTTTATTTGAATACCAATCTAAAATATTTTCGGGCTTTTCTGAGTTTATTTCAATCCTATGGGTTCTAAGAGTGTCCTAAATTTGTTTCAACACTTAGTTATGGTGATGAGACAAAGAGAGTTTACTCTTATGGCTAAGCTAGTTGATCCTTCAAGGTTTCATAAGCTCTTATGAGAATCCTAAGGGTTCCTTAGTTTGTCATTGATTCAAATAAGTTCTATCATGATTACCATTTTCTTGGCAGTGCTTGAAGAGGGCTACTTGTACTACACTAAACAATGTTCTTGAATCAAGGGCTTTCTAGAGTTTTAAGGTGTACTCAGATTCTCACTAACACAAAATTCCCTAGTGGAGTCGCCAGAAATGTTATGCCTAGTGGCTCAACTGGCTAATACACCAAATTTTCTTGAATCAAGGGGTAATCTGAGATCTTAAAGGTATTTAGGATGAAAAAAAATCAAAATCCCCATCGAATTCGCCAGAAATGTTAGCTCCCTGTAATTCTAGCAGATTGGTGAGACTAAAGCTACAGGGAGAACATTCAAACCACTTTGGGATTCTAGGATCTAGCCCTCCTGAATCCAGAGAGGGATCTCTATATAAGTGCAAAGATTGATTTATCTTTAAGGCTTTTGAATGTGATATTAGGCTAGTTATGAAGAACAAGGTTTTTTTTTGTTTTGGTTGGGCAAAGATATGTGAAGGTGAAGGAAGTCTAAATGAAGGGTGAAGGCGAATGAAAGTGAAAGATTGATTCAGCTAAGAAGATAAGTAAGAAACAACTTCAATCCATTGGGCTGTGGATTCATAGTAGGATTTAATTGAAACAACAAGTTTCAAGAGTGGTCCATGGGGAAAGTCATCTATGTCTAAGGATCTCTTTAAAGTTGATTTTATGGAATGAAATGAAATAATAAGAAGGGGAATTTAAACAAATGAAGAACAAAGAGTAGCCTAAGATCAAGTAAGTACTTTGAAACTATCCTGCTTTCGGCATACACTTAGGAACGACATAAAAGTAATCTAAGATTAGGTAAGTACTTTGAAACTAGCCTACTTTTGATGCACTTTCAATAGAAAACATTTAAAACAAAAAAAAGAATAGCCTAAGATCAAGTAAGGACTTTGAACCTATCCTGCTTTTAGCATATTCTAAGGGAAAATTTTCAAAGCAATTGTTGGAGAAGAAACTAGGGGATAGGCCTCACCATAAACTTCCCTAGCTCTGCTTTACTTAGCAAACTTATCAAGACAACACATGAGATAACAAAGAATAGTCTAAGATCAGGTAAGGACTTTGAACCTATCCTACTTTTGACATACTATTAGGGGAATTTTCAAACAACCTTTGGAGATAAAACTAGAGCACAGGGCTCACCATATACTTTCCTAATTTAACTTTTCTTGGCCGAAACTGAAAATAACATTCAAGAACAATGTTTAGTTTAGATAGTAGGACGAGGGAATGCCAACATTCCTAATTGCTTGGAATGTATTAAATCATTCTTAAACAACACAATTGGAAGAAAACATGTAGATAAAGCTTATCAGTAAGAGCAAGGTACCTTTGACAGTAAATCCTAACTCTATAATTGTTGTTCTTTATCAGAGAAGATGGACAGAATGGAAACAGAAATAAAATAACAATTTACAATAAGAAAAACATCACCGTTGAGATAGACCAGGATCCCATAAATCAACTTGTATTTGATGCTTCAAACCAGTTACAATCTTCAAGTCCAGTGGGTCTCTATAGCTTCAAAATTTTCATCTCAACTTAGGTATCTTCAATTACAAACAAAGCTTACAACAGCTTCAGTAAACTATTTACAGGCAACAGATATGCAGTGACCAACATTATCTCATCTTCTACAGAAGTATTTATAGAAGAAATGAGGAGGTGGGATGGGATAAAAGATCTTCCAGGTTTAATTAATACAGATTAATGTTTCTCGGTCTTTAAGGGGATCAATGGAGAAACTTTCTGATATTTTCTTTGTATTAATTGGTTTACATTAAGTATTAAGCTTGCTGGGAAGATTTTGTTGACTTTAAGGCTCTTCGTTATCCTTGTAATAACTCTGTTGTCAGTTTACAATAAGTTCCTTTGGCTGAAATAACTGTTCAGCTGTATTAAGGAAGATATCTTCTGTTCTGTAATAACTATGCCTCCTTTGATTTCTTTGAGGCTGCAGGTGGATTTTGGTACCTGAGAGGATTCAATTAGCCTCTGATGTGGTAGTGGATGCTTCTCGAACTGATAGATATTATTGTGTTTCTTTAATCACTACTTAATTTTCTTTAATTCTATGTGTTAGGCTAAATTAGGCCTGAATTCTGTCTCCTATTCTTCAGACTGCGTTTAATTGAGAGGATTAGGCATTTGATAGTTGATTTATTGCCGTGATCCCTCAAAACTGTGTAAACCATTTTCAATTCTTCATCTCTGCTGTGGCTAAATCCGTTAACACTGATACTCTTTATTTGTTTATGCTTTTTTGTGTCTTGTTGATGTGCAGGCGTTACAGAGGGGTTTATAATGTTGCCAATGTTCATGAGGCACCGAAAAAATTTGATGGGAAACCCTGTAAAATGATCTTCTTTATGAAAAAATTCCTGGGGGATCGTCATCACCGGCCTTCAACTTTCCTTTAAAATAATTGAAAAACCATTAAAACCTACACAAACAAGAAAAATTTAAGAAAATCCTGCGTATTTGGGTTTAGAATGCTTTGGAGGCTGAGATTAGATCGCAGCCATTGGATGAAAGCATCCAACGGAGAGGATTTCTTGCTCAGGTCCAAAGGGAGGCAGTCAAATAAAGGGTGGGGAGATTAAGTTAGAACCGTTGATCCACAGAGATCAACGATTGAGATCAATCGTGGATATATAATGTAGAAGGGCCACATTATTGCGAAATGGAAGAAAATGCAAAGGAAATGGGTTAAAAACCTTTGGCGGAGGAAAAATGAAATTTGGAGTTTTGGAAATAACCTCGTCCATCGGATGAGATTGGCCACAAAGATCAACAACTGAGAATTACTTAAGAAGTCGCTTGGAGGATGGGTGGAGGGTGATGAACTGAGGGAAAAATTAAACTGGGACCATTGATCTACAGAGATCAACGACGGAGACAAAATTTGAAAAAGGCAGTGTAAATGGGGAAAGTGGTTTCGGCCAAAGAAACCACTGGTTTCACACTGCAAAAACGGAGAAAGGCGGTTTTACCTTTTTGAATGCGATATGTGTTACTGGCCGACACGTGGCCTTTTTAAAACCGCCCATATCGCGTAACTTTGGAGAATTAACTTGGGGGCTTAAAATCATGTGATATGGAGTCTTGGCCATTAGATCTCAAATAGGTAGATCCAACGATGGAGGTGAGAGCATGATAAAAGAAGTTGCGCGGGCGGAAGAAGGTGGGGTAGAGCCAAGGCGGTATTGATCTGGACCGTCAGATCATAGGAATGAATGGTCAGGATTTGATCTGGAGAAAAGGTAGGACCCAAAGGAGTTAGGCCTATCGAGATGAATCTAGACTGTTGAATGAAATAGATCAACGACACAAATTTGATATTTGGGTTAATGAAATAAAATACGAGGTGAGGGGTAAGCAGAGCTTGAGTTAATGTGAGTCATTGATCTACATAGATCAACGGTGGATATTCATTTAAAACTTTATACAGCGGGGTTTATGAAATTAACCAAGGGTGTGAGGATTGATTTGGACCATCGGATCTTTGAGTATGGATGGCCCAGATGCAATCAGAAGATTGCGATCAGCGGGGCCGAAGGGAAACAAGTGCCGATATGATTGAACAAGGACCATCGATCTGAGGATCAGATCAACGATGGAGATTTTTTCATGAATGCCATAGGCGGAAAAATGGGCTTTGGGAAAGAACAATGTGGGCCGTCGGATCTTAGTATGGTGGGGAAGATCAATGGCTGGGAAGCCATCGGGAGGTGACCAATCAAAGGGGTAAATAACTACTAAAATATGCTTGATGAAAAATCTCCGATGCGATTAGCACTCGGTACTTAATCGCTTAGTCCTGGGCACAAGTTATATGGTGGGGAAGTGGTTGAGGGGTTTAACAAAAAAGAGGCTCATTGGAATCGAAACAAAATGAAATGGCCTTTCAAATGCGCCCGATGAATATGCGTGATGCGAGATTTTATCGATCGTTGATTGGGGAAAAGATCAACGGTTGATATTGGTTTAGAACGTGAACTATCGGGTTTAGAAGAAAATGAAGGAAATTTGGGATTTTCCAAATTTCAAAGGGAAAACAGGTTTATGCACAACTCTTTTTGTGTTTTAGCGCCTGATTACGGGGCTCTTGGTTTTACAAAGGAAGCAAGGGATCGGGGGTTATACAAAAAGGAGCCAATCGCAATCGGAGTTTTAATGTAAGAAAAGAAATGTGTTTCACATGAATGCCCCAATTGTGATAAGCGCCTAGGGGTTTAACAGTAGGTCACAAGCCCGGGTCTTATGCAGGAAAAATGGTTGGGGGCTAAGGCCAAAGGGGCTTATGGCCTTAGTCCAAAGATGTGTTTTTAAGCCAAAATAACATATTTTCAAGGCTTTTTTGGCTTTTGGTAGAAGGGGAAAAAGGGTTTTTTAAGCCTTCAAAGGGAATTTTCAAAGGTTTAAAGGGAATTGTGAGGGAATGAAAGGTAAATGGAAATTTTTATGAATGAAAGGGAAAAGAAAAAATGAGAAAGGAAATGAGGGAAAATGGAACTCTTCAACAGTCTTTTTCTTCAGCAAAACAACAGTTTTTTCAAAATTGAGAGGGAAACAGCAGTGAAGATTAACTCAAGGGTAAGTCATCTTCATAAGACTTCAAGAACTAACAATTTGGAAATTAAATTGTTTCGTGAAGGCTTCAGAAAATGATTTAACCACCATTTGATATGAAAAATTTTATAGTTGGCTAACAGACTTGAAGTGACCTTCCAGCAAAGTTCCTAAGTCTCATCATAGCATAAATCTCTCCAACAGCAGCTCCACAAATCAAACTCTCAATTGAAAATTCTCTAGAATTTCTCTACTCAAATTCTTCCTTCTCAAACACTTAGATCTGTGTTCAATTTATAGATGAATTGTAGGTTGTTTTTCAATCAATAGCTTTCCAAAAATAGGCAAGACATGTTTCCATTCATGTAGATGTCAAATGGACACTTGGATCCGAAGCTTGACACATGTGAACTCTTCTAGAAGGTGTTATCACTCAGGTTTTCCTAGAAGTTGTGTAAGAGGAAAGTATACTCGAGGTAACCACAAACCAACCTTTTAGATGCAGAATCTAGCCAATCTGCATCCAGAGAGGGCTCTCTCTTTATAATTTATCTTTGTTCTTAGAAGGTTTTAGGCTAGTTATAGATTCAAGAGTTTTTTTTGGGAAAATGGTGGAATCCACAAACTAAGGGCAAGGTTGAGAGCTTTCAGTCCATTGGGCTATGGAGTCAAAGGATGGCTTTACTGGATTTCTATTCTAAACACAAGATGGTATTACAGGGCAAGATAGCTAGACAGAGAACAATCTTTAAAATTTAAAGTGGATGGGATGATCTTGAAGGGATGAAAGGCAGCTAAGAATCTTTCACCATGTTCAAAAGAAAGAAATGAGATGACTACAAACAAAGAGCAATGAAGGATTCTTTATTATAGTAATCAACAATGTTTAAATTAGCAAAGCAGGAGCATTTAAGAATTCATGCTTATAACTAATTTAGAAGAAAACATTAAGAATAATCACATTTGAAAGCAGAGTACAATTAAGCAAATTCTGTTTCAATCCTTTATGTAAATTATTCAGAAATGGATATGATGGTATTATAAACTAATATAAAATTTCAGACAAAGGGTAGAAAAACTTATTGAACCGTAGTCCAACACATGAATCCTGCAACAAGTCCAGTGCTTTAAATCGTCATCCAGTAAGCCACGAAAAATTTCTCCAAAATGCTTTTATTCCGAAAATCTCAATGTTACAACAGAGTAATAGAATCCACCCTCAACACTCTCTTTGAGGGTTTATTTATACACTAAATAATTGAAAATATCTCACACTATCCTAGCCCATATTTTGGGGTGACTAAGGATTAATTTACAAGTAAGCAGGAGACAAATGGTGTCGTAGATAGAATAATAAGTAACTGCTGATGTGCTGTTTCCTTTCTTTATGGATGTGCTGGAGGCAAGTGCTGAAAAAGAGCTTGTTGCTGTCTTCTGGAGTAATTTCTTTGCTTGTTTGATACTCTTTATCTTCACGGATACTCTTTAACCTGGGTAACTGATAGTCTTTCATCTGTATTCATTTTTACCATTTACCTGATAGTAAAGATAAAATTCTCATCCTGGAAATAACTTTTATAGAATTTCCAATAAGTCTCTCCACCATGAATCATCTGGTATCATAGTCCTTTTGAGTTTTCTCAATGTCTCATCTGCTTCTGTGAGTTTGTAAAAGGTGGGCTCATTAGGAAATAGATACTTTATTTCATGTTCCAAATGAAATAAATTCCTCACTCTATCATAGATGTTTCTCTCGGTTGGTAATGTTGATTGTGGTAAACTAGGAGAACAAGTAGCTGTATTTTGAGCCTGAGCATTTATTTTCTTTATATAGGTTTCTAAGTCCATTATTTGATCCTCTGAGAGCATAGGACTTGGTAACCCACTGTCCAACAAAGCTTGAAATTTCTCTCTGAAAATATTGATATCAACCAAAATATCTGTGCACTTCCTTTCTAAATTTTGCATGAAAGTTCTCTTGATGAAAACTCTCTTTATTTCCAAAACTGTGTCGGTCCTGTCCTCAATCCCTAACACTCCAAGCTATTGCTTTGTCTGGGTGTTCAAAAATTGAATAAGCTGATTGGCCTGCTCAGGCCTGCCTCTTAATTCATTTCTGGTTCTGTTTATCTCTTCTTGGGCTATTTTAACCAACTCATTTTGTTCAAAAATAGCTTGAATAGAGGGCCAAATATCCTTTATTAACTCAATGATGTTACCCCAAAGAATGTCATTTATTTCATTTAAAGGATTTTCCAATGAAAGATATTTTTCCAAAGCCTGAACCAATTTTTCTAACCTTTTTATTTCCCTGGTGTTATCAGCAACTGTCTTTTTCGATGTATCATATTTTTCCTCCAATTTTACTAATTGCAATTTCGTTGTTTGGAGTTCTGTGACCCTTAGTTGTAGACTTTCCATCTGTTTTATTAATTCATCAGAACTCAAACCAAAAGTGTTTGCCTGGGATGGCTGTGTTTGGTGACCTGTTGTTGTAGTACCTGTGGTTGATGTCTGCCTGATAGTTTCATGTTCCTGCAAAGCTTGTTCCAATTCCTTCTCCGTTTCACTTAGTCGCTCAGTCATATTTAGGAGCAAATCCATTATTTCTTCCTGTGAATTCCCTTTTAGAACTTCTTGGGTCTGAGGTTGCCTTGAGGCTGGAAATTTTAGCTGCTTCCTCAGTGCAGCTATGTCATCATCTTTCTTCTTTATTAATGCCTCAATACTTTTAATGTCTTTGGGGTTGTGACCCAAACTAATGATTATGTCTTCTAAAGACTTTATTCTATTATCTTTGGCCTATGAAGAGGCCTTCTCAATTTGCAATTGTGCAGTTGTGTTATTCAAAGAATCCTGCAGCGTTATAGCTGCCATGGCCTTATTGGTAAGAGTAGAATAGACCATTTCCCCAGTTTGTTTGTGTAGCTCTATCTGGTCCAGAGGATGGATATCCTTTGCCAAAATTTCAAAATTTGTCCTGATGTAGTCAGCTGCAGTAATGGGTTTTGGCACCTTTGACTTAAAGTGACTCATTATCATTTTGCCTTGTGACATGTCAAATGCTGACATTAGCCTTTCTTGATTATGGGGAGCCATTTTCATATATTGATCATATACCTTCATTTTTAATGGATCATTCTTTGCTTTAATATTAATGAAGGTTCTTTTAATATCCCCTCTGTCTGTCTTTGGTGGTCTGAAAGAGGATACCTCAGTACTTAATTTCTTTTGTAAAGCTTTTCCTTTCTGTCCTGTGTTTGTTTCACTAACTGTGCCAGTTAGTTGACTGTCTTCCCTTCCATCATCAAACACTTCATCTATGATTTCCACATCTGGAAGTGGATCTGATTTATGTTTTTTGGATTGATGTACCTGTGAGGTCCCTTTTGGAGGTGTGGTATCTAGAACCTGCCTCTTCTTTCCTATTTCCACATTTAATGGAGTTTGCAACTCTGGAACTTGTGTGTGCTTTGCCTGTGTGGGAGAAACCTGTGATTGTTCAGGTGCTTTGGAAGTTTGTGGTTTCTCCGCCATGACCAAAGTTTCAATGACCTGGATTGCAGGTTCCTTTCCTTTGCCCTTTGATTCTGCTGCAACTGATGAACTGCTTTCCTGTAATGTGTGCTGTAGAGTTGCTGCTGAAGAAGTGCCAATGTAGGGTACCTGCACTTGACCATAAGATTCTAGGTCAAAGTTCTTCTCAACATCTTTCATAATTTTATTCATTTTTTCAGCTTCACTTTCTTCCTCAACAAGTGTTCCTTCAACCCATTCATCTTGATTGGCATATTGTTCTAGATCAGGAATCTTGTGGTGTATATAAGGGGATGATTTATTCTTTAATCTCTTTTCACAAATAAAACCAAATGGGTCATAAGGAACCCAACGGAAAGATGTTTGGAACTTTCTTTGTAATATATTTTCTGCCTCTCTCTCGGCCTCCCTAGAGTTGCAGATGAAAGGACCTAATTGACTTTTGATTCTTAATTGAGCTTTCTTCTTTACACTACAAAAATGGATCAAATCTGAATTGTTCATTTGCCTGAAGTATTCCAAGGCAAAAATCCTCATGGGCACATATCTTGGTAACTTGAATGGATGTAATTCACATCCATAAATTCTGATGACTGTATGGTTTTGATACAAATACCAATCCCCAACTTTATAAGTCCTTGAAAGTTGCAAGGTATTTTTTATTTCATTACTGAGCCTTGGGGGAGAGATTCCTGTTAACAAAGTTGTTGCAGGATATACAAACTGATCAATGAACTCAGTGTAGGAATAGGGAGAATCAGAGGAAGAATGAATTATGGGGGACCAAAATATGACTAACCTGGGGTTTCCCTTGGCATCAAGTTTTTGAACAGGGAAAGGGAACTTTTTTGACTGATAGTAGATAATTAGATGATAGATGACTGAGGAATATTTAAAAACTTTTTCATCATCTAGCCTCATGAATTGATCATGGATCTTGTTGGCTATGAAGGAGGCAAAGTCATATTTAATCTCAGGAGGTTGCCCAGGAGTAAAAATGGATAACAAAACCAAGGTTATCTCATCCACGTATTCACTGGTGTTGAATCCCAAAACGAAAGATATCATATTTATAATGAGCCTTCCCAATGTATTGAAATAATAAAAACCATAGGGAGGAGACCCTTTAGGCTGATGCTCAGGCAACATGAAATTCTCGCACATGGATTTTAGCTTTTCTGGGGTTAATTGCCTGGTCTTCTCAATCAATTCTTCCATTGACAACGGTGCTAGTTCTTGGTCTGGTTCAAACTGTAACATGGCATTGATAGCCTGGGGAGTAATGGGAAACAGAACACTTTGATCAGGAGCTATTACAACCCTTTGAGTGGGATCATAGTTTGAATGGCAATAATGGATGATTTCTGGGAAATAAATGACTGAAGGGATGAGATACCTTGGGAGATTGGATTCCCACAACCCTATAAGATCTTGCCCCTTCGAGTATTCGTCTCTGCAGCGACAATAACTCAATAGAGGACTTTCATCAAAATGCAAGTCTTTAATTTGGAAATCTTTATCTACCAAAGGTCAATATTCCAATTCATGGTGAGGGGCATTCAGTGGAGTGATATTCAAAGCTGCCGGGGCCTCCATTTTGGTTCTTGTGGATTCAAAACGGAGGTTTCTAGTTTTCTTCGCAGGCCGGGCGTGATTTCTAAAATGGAGGAAACTAATACAAATGCAGTTTCAGGGAGAAATTGCACAGTTTTAAAACCTCTTGGGGAGATCTCAGTGATGAGTTTTAATTATCAATTCAGTAGAAAACAGGGAAAACATATTTTCTATTGAAGTTCGGGGCGCTGTGAGATAAATACCTGTTCTTGGACAAAAATTGGCTTTTAACAGGTATCAGGCGATGGCGGGAGTGTACTCGAACACAAGTGCAGCGGAATCTTGGAGCAAAATCAGATAACACAGTAAATTTCAGTGGAAATTCGAAAATCGTAGGAGAAGGCGCTATTGTTTTCAATAACGAAAATAACAGAAAAACACAAAGAATTGGCTTTATTTACAATTTAAAGGGTTTTTTAGTTTTCTGAGGTGTGACGTCATCAACGTACAGGCTGATGTATGGTGGAGGGGCTGGGCGGTAAGTGGTAAGTCCCCGCACCGCTTCTGAGCAAAGGCGGTATTAGTCGGGAGGGCAGCGATTCCACTGGATTTTTGACGCGTGGACGGGTGACTAGTCAAAAACCACCCATCCCCCGCTGGTTAAAACGCTGACAAGGGATGGGTAGCGGGGTGAACGTTGAGCGTCGATCTGTGGAAAGGCGATCGGACGGTGGAAGGTACAGGGAGCTAGCGGGGTATTATTGTGCGGGCCCGGCGGGGTTTTAAACGCAATTAACTCTATTTAAACATCCCGGGGGGCATATAATCGGCGGAAAGGTATGATTATTAGTTAATTCAGATAATTAACTAATTCCATGGTTATAAAGGAAATAGGGGTTGCGGTGGGGTTTAAAAAAGTCGGGTGAATTGCCAGGTGGATGAGCCACGTTGGCACCTGATTTCCAAAGTTTAGTTTCGAAAAACTTCAGGTTTTATTTATATTTTGGGTTTAAACATATATATCGTATGTTTAACATTTTATTTTTCATATATATGTTTTTATTTTATTATATGGTAAGTTAACAATTGTATTTAACTTACCATAGGGGCGGGTTTACAGTATAACGATAAATTTAACCAAAGGGCGTATAGTGGGTTTTTATTTGAATGCGCGGGGAAATAAACACTTTGGTTAAAACTTTATAATAGAGGGGTTTTTGGGTTATTTATAAAAAAGGAGTTATATACTTAGGATAGGGTATTTTACTAGGGATTTAGTAAATAGAGTTAAAGGTAAATATGGCAAAGGACAAGGAAACTCAAAATATTTTGCACATCTAAGAAAGTGAGAACTTTTGAAGTAAATTGCAATATCTTATCTTCAATACTTAAACTTAGAATAGCAAGTTATCATGAGGGATTTTTATGGAATTTTGCATGATTTTCCTAAGTAAAATGGGATTTTACTTAGGACAAGGTTAAAGATGGATAATTATAATGATGAATTATCTCAAGTACTTAGGTCTTTTTTATCATTAGGCCGAGGGTCCGGTCCCTCCAGAAGTCAAGGAAATGCCTTGAGCCCCTTTGATCTCCAAATACCTTAGTACTTTGGGGGAAATTAGTAAAACTTTTGAGGGGAAAGTGATGAGGGAAGTTAATGAGTTTGACTTTGCTTGCTGTGATTTTCCAGTGTATTTCCTGCTTTAGTATTTGTGATGAAGTAAAGGATCAAAAACATGTAGCAGCATCATTCATCAGATAACACTTTGCAGCACCATCTACCTACCCTATCTACTTGACACTACCATTTTCTCTTCTCTATTAGGGTGCATTTAGACTTGCAAACCCTTATCAATCTTCTTTTCTTTTACAAGGCAAATCTATCTAATTCTACCCTTATTACATCCAAGGGCTCAGATTAAATTGTTGAGCATCTTTTATTAACTCTACCTATCTACTTATCTGCCAAGATTAAACTGTTTGGTCAGATATTTATTCTCTAATCTAAAACATGAAATTGAAATATGAATAAGCCAAGTTTAAACAGTTTGACCCTTCATAAATTGTGGCAAAGTTTGACAAGCTGCACACAATTGCTTTATTACAAAAATGAAATAGTAGTGGCATTTGGATTTGCACACTTTCCTTGGGCTATTTTTTTTTCTTGGGGTTCATTTTTTCATTTTCTTGACCAATTTATTTTCTTACCCTTTGATTTTTCTTTTAGGGTATACCCTCTTTACATTTTTTAAATTTTTTGACTTTTTTTTGGTTTTTCAAGAATATGGAACACCTTTCCTGAAGAAAAAGGTTTGAACATATTCCATAGTTCAATCAAGACAATCATGAAAGATGAAACCTATTGGTATAGGAGACTAACACTGGCTCCACTTGGGGATGGCTTTTCCTTGTGGAAAGTCAAGAACAGCAGGTCAGATGCCTCAAAATGTCTTCAAACTGAAAGTATGAAATTTTCCTTCTTCTGGTAGCTTTATTTTACATATGATAGTGAAACTTTTGGAACTTAGGGCCTTCACTTCGGGCTTCAATTCCAAGAAGTCACCATCCAATCCAAAACTGCATTAGAAAAAAGGATATATTATGTACAAGTTAGAAAAATCAAAACATTCTAGTAAATGGGATCAAAATAATGCTTGAGCATTCGACCATTGACTGGTCCTTCTTCAACTTCTGAATTGTTCAACTCCTTCAAAAAGTATTTGTTGTTTCCCTGCAAGGCATGAATAATATAAGGCCCTTTCCACAAGAAATCAAACTTTCCATGTTTCCCTTTTTCTTCTCTTCTAGAATCCCATCTCAGGACTTTATCACCTAGTTGAAAATCTCATGCTTTAGTCCTTTTATCAAACATTTTCTTTAGCTTTTCCTGCAAGACTTGTGATCTTTGGTATACCTCTTCTCTGGTTTGTTGCAGGTGGATTTTTTGATTAATTCTTCTTTGAATGTCATTTGGCTCCACTTGAGCCTCCTGAAGTAATTTCATAACAGGAATTCCTAAAGATGATGGGAATCTCGCTTCAAGGCCATAAACTAACTCATATGGACTAGTCCCAATTGATTTCTTAGTTGTAAGTCTGTCTTCCCACAATGCATTGGTCAGTTTCTTGTGCCAGTTCTTTTTATTTTCTTCCAACAATTTCTTAATGATATTAATCAGGCTTTTATTGGAGGATTTTGCTAGTCCATTACCCTGGGGGTAATAGGCTGTTGAATGGCCTAAAGTAATATGATATTTATGGCAGAAACTAATCATTTTCTTTGATTTGAATGCAGCAGCATTGTCTGTTATAATCTTTTCTGGACAGCCAAATCTTGAAAGTATGTTGGTTTCTAAAAATCCTATAATCACTGAATCATTGGCCTGTCTGCATGGAATGGCTTCAATCCATTTAGTGAAGTAGTCTGTGGTAGTTAAAATCCATCTATGTTTCCCTGAAGAAGGGGGATGAATTTCTCCAATAAAATCTAATCCCCATTGTTGAAAAGGTCTTTCTGTGGAAATTGGTTTTAAAGGCAGAGGTAACAACTTTCTTTTACCCTCAAATATCTGACATTTATGACAAGTTGTTACAAATTTCTTAACATCAGAAAATAAAGTTTGCCAGTAAAAACCAGCCCTTAAGATTTTGTCTGCAGTTGATTTCCAGTAGAGATGTCCTCCATAATCACCTATATGAAATTCATTAAGCACTTTATCAGCTTCATCTTTTAAGAGACAATTCAACAAGATTCCTTCATGATTTTTCCAAAATAGAGTGCTATCTAAAATACAATATTTCAAAGATGTCTTTTTTAAAAATCTTCTTTTGGTTCTGGACAACCCTGGAGGAGCTTGCAGGTTTAATAAAACATGAATTATATCAGTGTACCAGGGTGAATCTAAGAAATCTTGACTGATCTGTGGAGTCGCCATCTCCTGATTGTCATCCAGTTCATTAATGTCTAAGGCTTGGCAATTAGTTTCAGTCATGAGTTGTGCCAAACCTTGACCTTTTATGAGTTTTGTTGGTTTAATCTCAATATCATATTCTAAAATGGTAGCTATCCACTTACCTCGTTTACCTTCAATGCCATCTTGAGTCAAAATATCTTTAACTACTGCATTAGGCACATATGCTATCACATGAGAATATAATATGTAAACTCTGAAATCTTTGATTGCTTTTACTAATGCAAAAGCCTGTTTTTCCATAATATTGTATTTTAGAGATGCATCCCTCAGTGCTTTACTAAAAAATGCTATTGGCTTTTCACACCCTTGGTCATCTTTTTGAAGTAAAACAGCTGCAACAGTATGTTCAGAAGCAAATGAAAAAATAATAAAGTCTCTATCAAATTTAGGACTGGTCAGAACTGGTGTCGTTGTTAAAGCCATTTTAATTTCCTCAAATGATTGTTTGGCTTCTACAGTCCAGTCAATGCTTGAATATTTCCTCAACATGTTAGTAAGTAATCTAAGTAACTCAGCTAAACTATAAATAAATCTTCTCAAGAAATTAATCTTTCCTATGAATGCTTGCAACTCTTTTATGTTTCTGGGGTGGGGTATTTGCAAAATTGCTTGAATTCTTTCTGGATCAATCCTAATGCCATCTTTAGAAATGATATGACCTAAAAGCTTTCCTTCTTCCAGACCAAATAATGAATTTTTGGGATTTAAAGAAATTCCATACTTTCTGCACTTTATAAATACTTGCCTTAAATGATCTAAATGTTCTTGATATGTTTTAGAGAAAACCGTTAAATCATCTAGGTAAATAACCAGAAAATCATGTATCTCTTTAGCAAAAGCAATATCCATTGCTCTTTGAAATGTAGCTCCTGCATTCTTGAGCCCAAATGGCATTTTGACATACTTAAACGTACCCCATGGTGTTGTGAATGTTGTTTTATCCTGATCATCAGGATGAACCAGAATCTGGTTGTACCCTGAAAATCCATCCAGTAGTGATATTCTTGAAGATCCTACTACCCTTTGCAGAATGTGGTCCATTTTCGGCAGAGGATAGTTGTCTTTTAAAGAAACTTTATTCAAATTTCTTAAGTCGACACACATTCTAATTTCTCTTGTCTTCTTTCTTGTTGGTACCAGGTTAGAAACCCATTCTGAGAATTTGATAGGAGCTATAATCCCTGCTTCAAACATCATTTTGATTTCCTTTTCAATTGAGGGTAATAAAACAGGATTTATTCTTCTAAGCTTTTGCTTAAAAGGTTTCTGGTCTGGTTTCAAAGGTATAGTGTGTTGAATAATGGATGTATCATAAGATTTGAGGTCTTCATAACTCCAGGCAAAAACATCCTGGAATTCTTTTAATAGTTCAACGTATTTAACCTTTTGATCTTTTGGAAGAGATTTGGACAACTTGACCATTTTGGGATTTTCTGGGGTTCCTAAGTTGCATTCTTCCATATCAGCCTTTACAGGTTCCATTTTAGGTCTAAATGGAATATCATTTGAGTCAAACAGATCTTCCAAAGGAGTTAATCCTTTGGGAAAATGATTATCTTTTAAATTGATGATTTCTGTCTCATCTTCTATGATCTCATCAGATTCCATGTGTTTCAAATTTTGCATGTCTTCTTCAGTGAATGTGGTTGGATGCAGCATATGAATTGCATTTTCTTTTGAAATTTCTATTTTTTGTTCTTTTCCTTGATCAGATTCATCAATAGTTATATCCTCATCTATATTACATTTAGAAAAATCATTTTGAAGTGTCAAAAAATTATTGATTTGATTGTTATTCACAAATACTTGCCAATTCAAAAGATTATCTGGTATAGCAGGCCTATGCCTAATTTCAGCTGAAAACTGATGATTAGGGTCGAAAGGTAATTTGCATGTACTAGAAAACATTGCTAAACTGTGAGCATGCAAATTCTGTTTCCTGGGAATCTTGGCAAGTTGAGCTTGTAAAAATGTGTTGAGAATCGCTACAACTGTCTCTCTGTATTGTTTCAATCTCATGTCTTTTGTTGAACATTCTCCTTTAATCTGTTGAATGATTAGTTCGGAGTCTCCTATGATTGATACCCTAATAGCTCCTAACTTCTTGACATGTTTAAGCCCTAATAAAAGAGCTTCATACTCTGCCATGTTGTTAGTGCATTTGAAATTCAACCTATAAGCATGACCCTCTGCATAATTATTCTCAACATTATGTAACCAAATCCCAGCTCCTGCCCCTAGTCTGTTTACTGAGCCATCAAACTCTAAATGCCATAGAATTTCATGTTCATAATCTTCATCAATTGTTTTAAAGTGTTTTTTGACAGGAGCTAGTTGTTTAGTTTCTTCAGGTGTTTCTTGATCATCTGTTGTTTCTTTGTTTTCAGAGATTTCTTCAATTTTAACAATGGTTTTGTTTATGGTTTCCAATTCTGGAGCTTCTATTTCAGTAGGAAGATCTAACTCAGCATTGTATAAAATAAAAGAATCCATATCAGAATGTACAGAGTAAACAGGGAAGTTTTCAGGCTTCTCATGGCTACTAACTAAGTACTTCATCAAGGTTTCTCTATATAATCTTTTAGGCTGACCAAATACCGAAATAGTTGCATATGACATGTCTAGTTGAATAGACCCTCCAAGTTTAGCACCCCAAGATCTAGACAATAACATACCATATTTAGGTGGAATATCAGCAACTACTATGTCCATTAAAACAGACTTAGCAGGGTATTGTACCAAAGTAACACACAGATCTTTAATCAAACCTAAAAATTTTACCTGACTAGAATCAAATGAAAACAAATCTTTGTACGGTCTGGTAATATCTAGATTTAATCTTTCCATTACTGCTTTTGGCATCAAATTGTGAGATGCTCCAGAATCTAGCATTGCATTATGGAGTATCTTGTCATGAACATTTAGGCTTACATAAAATGGAGGAGTTCCTCCACTTTCTGGTTTACCATTAACCTCAGGGCCAAAAAGAAGTTTGGGTTGATCATCAAGAATGTTTACTGAATCATCCAATCCAGTAATGTTAATGTTTAGGGACTTGGTAATTTGACTTCTATAGACATCATGTTTAGCCAATTCTGATAAAGGAACAACTATCTTTAGTTTGCCTATTTCAGCCTCTAGATTGAAAGGTTTTTCTGTTTGAGTTTTAGTGTTTTGCACAGTTGGGTTTTCTCTGTTTTTTGGGTCTTCAATGTTTTTCTCTTTTTCATGAATGAAGTTTTTTTTTGAAGATGTTTCTGGACTAACTTCTACTGTTTCTTCTACATTTCCCACAGGAGGAAAAGTATTAGATTGTTGTTTGTTGTTTGGTTGGTTGTCAGAGACATCTTCAATTATTGGATTTGAAGGGTTGGGAGTTATCCTAGACATAATTTGTACTTGGGGGCTGTTTTGTACAGGGGGAATGTTTTGTTTACCTTTGATATTTTGTTTTGCAATTTTTTGTTTGCTATTTTCTGGCACATCAATCCGTCTACTTCTCAAGTTGTACTGTTTATGAACCTCATAAATTGATGTGTCATAGCCTTCCTTAAAATCAAAAGTCTCACCTGAATGAGTTTGGAAAGTTTCAAGGATATGATTCTCTTGATCATCCTGGGATAGGAAGACTTCTGGTTCATTTTTGTCATCATTTACATTGTTTATTTCTACATATTCTGTAGGTTCTTCAGAAGTTGAGCCTTCAACAAAGTTTTCTTGGAAGGGTGGCCTAATGTTCTGGTCAGGAACATTCTTTCCACTATTTTGATTCAGATTCCTCCTAAAGTTCGAGTTTCTTGCAACATTCTGATTGTCAGTAGAAGACTTTCTTTCAATGGTTTCCACTCTGTCTCCTAATCTTTCCATACCTTTAATGATTACATCCAGCTTCTTTTCAAAAGCTGAAGGTTCTTCATTCATGGGCATTCTTCTTTCTGCCCTAGCTCTGGCTCGTTTTTCAATCAGATTTGCTTCTACACTCACCACTATGCTTTGAATTTCCTCTAATGTTTGAGGAGCTCTTTCCCTGAGGGAATAAGCTATATCAGAGTCAAAACCATCTGGAAATTTAACCAATACAGAGTCAGGTGGGGGTCTTAGGTTTTGAGGAACTGCATTATATGCTTCATTGAATCTTATGATGTAATCTTGTACAGTTTCGTTAGGTCTTCTTCTTAATTTTTCAAATTCTGATAGGATCTGAAGAGGATCCTTATTTTTCTCCCATCTGTTAAAAAATGCCTTATACAAATCTTCTAAATCAGCAATACTGTTCGGGGTAAGAGCCCTAAACCAAGTTCTAACTTCTCCAGTAAGACTCTGAACGAAAATTCTCATTCGGATATTATCAGTATCAATCTCATAAAACTCAAAGTAATCAGTCATCCTTTTGGTGTGTTGTTGAGCTGTGTAAGTGCCTGATCCATCAAAAGGTGTGATCTTACTCTGGTAATCCTGAGGTAAAGCTGGAGGGTTGGCTGGTAACTGTAAAGGGGCATATCGATTAGCCATTGGAAGATAAAGTGATGTAATAGGAGTTGATGATCTGGCAGGAGGAGATGGAGGAGTAGAAGGGATCACAGGTGTTTGAAAAGTTTGAGAAAAAGTGACTAAACTTAGAAATGTTTCAGTAATCACAGAAATGTTTGAACTTTCTTCAAAGGTTTGTTCAGACTGAATAGAGTTATGTAACTCTCTGTCAAGATGATGTGAAACAAATCTGTATTGCAAATCTTCAAAGAACAATGGATCTAGAACTAATCTAGATAATTCAGTTTCAGAAAAATTCACAAATAAAGATGTTTCAAATTGTGCATCAAAAGGAATGTCATCAATATATATAATTTTCACAGGACAAGATGCAGATCTAGAAAGTGGTCTAGAACTTCCTGAACTTTCCTGACTTCCTCTTTCAGAACTTTCTTGACTTCCTTGTCTTCTAAGAATTCTAGGAATCATATTTGGATTTTCAAATATTGGTGGTGGATTAGGGTCAGGGTTTGACCTAGTATGTCGAATCCTTTCTGAAGCCAGTTTTCCTAGACTATGTGTTTTTTTTTTTTTTTTTGAATTTTTGAATTTTTGATTTTAATTGAAAAAATAAATACAACTTCTACAAATTATTCAAGAAATAATGATGTGTGATTAAAATTTTTCTCAAAGATCTGTTTAAACTTAGAGAATCTGATTGAATATTTTGAAACTAAGGTTCAGTACATAAGCCAAATCAGAGATAGACTGAAGCAGCATTTATTTACTTTTGCAATTGCAGAGCAAAAGAAATTTCAAAGGCTACCTGGCTGATCTTCAGACTCTGTCTATAGCTTATAAATCAAACAATAGTATCAATAAGATGATTTAGATCCCCAGTATGGTTGCCACTATGTTATCACTCAGGTTTTCCTAGAAGTTGTGTAAGAGGAAAGTATACCCGAGGTAACCACAAACCAACCTTTTAGATGCAGAATCTAGCCAATCTGCATCCAGAGAGGGCTCTCTCTTTATAATTTATCTTTGTTCTTGGAAAGTTTTAGGCTAGTTATAGATTCAAGAGTTTGTTTTGGGAAAATGGTGGAATCCACAAACTAAGGGCAAGGTTGAGAGCTTTCAGTCCATTGGGCTATGGAGTCAAATGATGGCTTTACTGGATTTCTATTCTAAACACAAGATGGTATTACAGGGCAAGATAGCTAGACAGAGAACAATCCTTAAAATTTAAAGTGGATGGGATGATCTTGAAGGGATGAAAGGCAGCTAAGAATCTTTCACCATGTTCAAAAGAAATAAATGAAATGACTACAAACAAAGAGCAATGAAGGATTATTTATTATAGTAATCAACAATGTTTAAATTAGCAAAGCAGGAGCATTTAAGCATTCATGCTTATAACTAATTTAGAAGAAAACATTAAGAATAATCACATTTGAAAACAGAGTACAATTAAGCAAATTGTGTTTCAATCCTTTATGTAAATTATTCAGAAATGGATATGATGGTATTATAAACTAATATAGTTTTTCAGACAAAAGGGTAGAAAAACTTATTGAACTGTAGTCCAACACATGAATCCTGCAACAAGTCCAGTGCTTTAAATCGTCATCTAGTAAGCCACGAATAAATTTCTCCAAAATGCTTTTATTCCGAAAATCTCAATGTTACAACAGAGTAATAGAATCCACCCTCAATACTCTCTTTGAGGGTTTATTTATACAAGAAAAACTTGAAAAAATCCACACTATCCTAGCCCATATTTTGGGGTGACTAAGGATTAATTTACAAGTAAACAGGAGACAAATGGTCTCGTAGATAGAATAATAAGTAACTGCTGATGTGCTGTTTCCTTTCTTTATGGATGTGCTGGAGGCAAGTGCTGAAAAAGGGCTTGTTGCTGTCTTCTGGAGTAATTCCTTTGCTTGTTTGATACTCTTTGTCTTTACGGATACTCTTTAACCTGTGTAACTGATACTCTTTCATCTGTACTCATTTTTATCATTTACCTGATAGTAAAGATAAAATTCTCATCCTGAAAATAACTTTTATAGAATTTCCAATAAGTCTCTCCACCATGAATCGTCTAGTATCATAGTCCTTTTGAGTTTTCTCAATGTCTCATCTGCTTCTGTGAGTTTGTAAAAGGTGGGCTCATTAGGAAATAGATACTTTATTTCATGTTCCAGATGAAATAAATTCCTCAATCTGTCATAGATACTTCTCCCTGTTGGTAATGTCGATCATGGCAAACTGATAGAACAAGCAGCTGTATTTTGAGCATGAGTATTTATTTTCTTTACATAGGTTTCTAAGTCCATTATTTGATCCTCTAAGAGCATAGGACTTGGTAGCCCACTGTCCAACAAAGCTTGAAATTTCTCTCTGAAAATATTGATATCAACCAAAATATCTGTGCACTTCCTTTCTAAATTTTGCATGAAAGTTCTCTTGATGAAAAATCTCTTTATTTCCAAAACTGTGCCGGTCCTGTCCTCAATCCCTAACACTGCAAGCTGTTGCTTTGTCCGGGTATTCAAAAATTGAATAAGTTGATTGGCCTGCTCAGGCCTGCCTCTTAATTCATTTCTGGTTCTGTTTATCTCTTCTTGGGCTATTTTAACCAACTCATTTTGTTCAAAAATAGCTTGAATAGAGGGCCAAATATCCTTTATTAACTCAATGATGTTACCCCAAAGAATGTCATTTATTTCCTTTAAAGGCTTTTCCAATGAAAGATCTTTTTCCAAAGCCTGAACCAATTTTTCTAACCTTTTTATTTCCCTGGTGTTATCAGCAACTGTCTTTTTAGATGTATCATATTTTTCCTCCAATTTTACTAATTGCAATTTCGTTGTTTGGAGTTATGTGACCCTTAGTTGTAGACTTTCCATCTGTTTTATTAATTCATCAGAACTCAAACCAGAAGTGTTTACCTGGGATGGCTGTGTTTGCTGACCTGTTGTTGTAGTACTTGTTGTTGATGTCTGCCTGATAGTTTCCTGTTCCTGCAAAGCTTGTTCCAATTCCTTCTCCGTTTCACTTAGTCGCTCAGTCATATTTAGGAGCAACTCCATTATTTCTTCCTATGAATTCCCTTTTAGAACTTCTTGGGTCTGAGGGTGCCTTGAGGCTGGCAATTTTAGCTGCTTCCTCAGTGTAGCTATGTCATCATCTTTCTTCTTTATTAATGCCTCAATACTTTTAATGTCTTTGAGGTTGTGACCCAAACCAATGATTATGTCTTCTAAAGACTTTATTCTATTATCTTTGGCCTGTGAAGAGGCCTTCTCAATTTGCAATTGTGCAGTTGTGTTATTCAAAGAATCCTGCAGCGTTATAGCTGCCATGGCCTTATTGGTAAGAGTAGAATAGACCATTTCCCCAGTTTGTTTGTGTAGCTCTATCTGGTCCAGAGGATGGATATCCTTTGCCAAAATTTCAAAATTTGTCCTGATGTAGTCAGCTGCAGTAATGGGTTTTGGCACCTTTGACTTAAAGTGACTCATTATCATTTTGCCTTGTGACATGTCAAATGCTGACATTAGCCTTTCTTGGTTATGGGGAGCCATTTTCATATATTGATCATATACCTTCATTTTTAATGGATCATTCTTTGCTTTAATATTAATGAAGGTTCTTTTAATATCCCCTGTGTCTATCTTTGGTGGTCTGAAAGAGGATACCTCAGTACTTAATTGCTTTTGTAAAGCTTTTCCTTTCTGTCCTGTGTTTGTTTCACTAACTGTGCCAGTTAGTTGACTGTCTTCCCTTCCATCATCAAACACTTCATCTATGATTTCCACATCTGGAAGTGGATCTGATTTATGTTTTTTGGATTGATGTGCCTGTGAGGTCCCTTTTGGAGGTGTGGTATCTGGAACCTGCCTCTTCTTTCCTATTTCCACATTTAATGGAGTTTTCAACTCTGGGACTTGTGTGTGCTTTGCCTGTGTGGGAGAAACCTGTGATTGTTCAGGTGCTTTGGAAGTTTGTGGTTTCTCTGCCATGACCAAAGTTTCAATGACCTGGATTGCAGGTTCCTTTCCTTTGCCCTTGGATTTTGCTGCAACTGATGAACTGCTTTCCCGTAATGTGTGCTGTAGAGTTGCTGCTGAAGAAGTGCCAATGTAGGGTACCTGCACTTGACCATAAGATTCTAGGTCAAAGTTCTTCTCAACATATTTCATAATTTTATTCATTTTGTCAGCTTCACTTTCTTCCTCAACAAGTGTTCCTTCAACCCATTCATCTTGATTGGCATATTGTTCTAGATCAGGGATCTTGTGGTATATATAAGGGGATGATTTATTCTTTAATCTCTTTTCACAAATAAAACCAAATGGGTCATAAGGAACCCAACGGAAAGATGTTTGGAACTTTCTTTGTAATATATTTTCTGCCTCTCTCTCGGCCTCCCTAGAGTTGCAGATGAAAGGACCTAATTGACTATTGATCCTTAATTGAGCTTTCTTCTTTACACTAAAAAAATGGATCACATCTGAATTGTTCATTTGCCTGAAGTATTCCAAGGCAAAAATCCTCATGGGCACATATCTTGGTAACCTGAATGGATGTAATTCACATCCATAAATTCTGATGACTATATGGTTTTGATACAAATACCAATCCCCAATTTTATAAGTCCTTGAAAGTTGCAAGGTCTTTTTTATTTCATTACTGAGCCTTGGGGGAGAGATTCTTGTTAACAAAGTTGTTGCAGGATATACAAACTGATCAATGAACTCAGTGTAGGAATAGGGAGAATCAGAGGAAGAATGAATTATGGGGGACCAAAATATGACTGACCTGGGGTTTCCCTTGGCATCAAGTTTTTGAACAGGGAAAGGGAACTTTTCTGAATGATAGTAGATAATGAGATGATAGATTACTGAGGAATATTTAAAAACTTTTTCATCATCTAGCCTCATGAATTGATCATGGATCTTGTTGGCTATGAAGGAGGCAAAGTCATATTTAATCTCAGGAGGTTGCCCAAGAGTAAAAATGGATAACAAAACCAAGGTTATCTCATCCACGTATTCACTGGTGTTGAATCCCAAAACAAAAGATATCATATTTATAATGAGCCTTCCCAATGTATTGAAATAATAAAAACCATAGGGAGGAGACCCTTTAGGCTGATGCTCAGGCAACATGAAATTCTGGCACATGGATTTTAGCTTTTCTGGGGTTAATTGCCTGGTCTTCTCAATCAATTCTTCCATTGACAACGATGCTAGTTCTTGGTCTGGTTCAAAGTGTAACATGGCATTGATAGCCTGGGGAGTAATGGGAAACAGAACACTTTGATCAGGAGCTATTACAGCCCTTTGAGTGGGATCATAGTTTGAATGGCAATAATGGATGATTTCTAGGAAATAAATGACTGAAGGGATGAGATACCTTGGGAGATTGGATTCCCACAACCCTATAAGATCTTGCCCCTTCGAGTATTCGTCTCTGCAGTGACAATAACTCAATAGAGGACTTTCATCAAAATGCAAGTATTTAATTTGGAAATCTTTATCTACCAAAGGTAAATATTCCAATTCACGGTGAGGGGCATTCAGTGGAGTGATATTCAAAGCTGTCGGGGCCTCCATTTTGGTTCTTGTGGATTCAAAACGGAGGTTTCTAGTTTTCTTCACAGGCCGGGCGTGATTTCTAAAATGGAGGAAACTAATACAAATGCAGTTTCAGGGAGCAATTGCACAGTTTTAAAACCTCTTGGGGAGATCTCAGTGATGAGTTTTAATTATCAATTCAGTAGAAAACAGGGAAAACAGATTTTCTATTGAAGTTCGGCGCGCTGTGAGATAAATACCTGTTCTTGGACGAAAATTGGCTTTTAACAGGTATCAGGCGATGGCAGGAGTGTACTCGAACATAAGTGCAGCGGAATCTTGGAGCGAAATCAGATAACACAGTAAATTTCAGTGGAAATTCGAAAATCGTAGCAGAAGGCGTTGTTGTTTTCAATAACGAAAATAACAGAAAAACACAAAGAATTGGCTTTATTTACAATTTAAAGGGTTTTTTAGTTTTCCGAGGTGTGACGTCATCAACGTACAGGCTGATGTATGGTGGAGGGGCCGGGCGGTAAGTGGTAAGTCCCCGCACCGCTTCTGAGCAAAGGCGGTATTAGTCGGGAGGGCAGCGATTCCACTGGATTTTTGACGCGTGGACGGATGACTAGTCAAAAACCACCCATCCCCCGCTGGTTAAAACGCTGAAAAGGGATGGGTAGCGGGGTGAATGCTGAGCGTCAATCTGTGGAAAGGCGATCGGACGGTGGAAGGTACAGGGAGCTAGCGGGGTATTATTGTGCGGGCCCGACGGGGTTTTAAACGCAATTAACTCTATTTAAACATCCCGGGGGGCATATAATCGGCGGAAAGGTATGATTATTAGTTAATTCAGATAATTAACTAATTCCATGGTTATAAAGGAAATAGGGGTCGCGGTGGGGTTTAAAAAAGTCGGGTGAATTGCCAGGTGGATGAGCCACGTAGGCGCGGGATTTTCCAAAGTTTAGTTTCGAAAAACTTCAGGTTTTATTTATATTTTGGGTTTAAACATATATATCGTATGTTTAAAGTTTTATTTTTCATATATATGTTTTTATTTTATTATATGGTAAATTAACAATTGTATTTTACTTACCATAGGGGCGTGTTTACAGTATAACGATAAATTTAACCAAAGGGCGTATAGTGGGTTTTTATTTGAATGCGCGGGGAAATAAACACTTTGGTTAAAACTTTATAATAGAGGGGTTTTTTGGGTTATTTATAAAAAAGGAGTTATATACTTAGGATAGGGTATTTTACTAGGGATTTAGTAAATAGAGTTAAATGTAAATATGGCAAAGGACAAGGAAACTCAAAATATTTTGCACATCTAAGAAAGTGAGAACTTTTGAAGTAAATTGCAATATCTTATCTTCAATACTTAAACTTAGAATAGCAAGTTATCATGAGGGATTTTTATGGAATTTTGCATGATTTTCCTAAGTAAAATGAGATTTTACTTAGGACAAGGTTAAAGATGGATAATTATAATGATGAATTATCTCAAGTACTTAGGTCTTTTTTATCATTAGGCCGAGGGTCCGGTCCCTCCAGAAGTCAAGGAAATGCCTTGAGCCCCTTTGATCTCCAAATACCTTAGTAATTTGGGGGAAATTAGTAAAACTTTTGAGGGGAAAGTGATGAGGGAAGTTAATGAGTTTGACTTTTCTTGCTGTGATTTTCCAGTGTATTTCCTGCTTTAGTATTTGTGATGAAGTAAAGGATCAAAAACATGTAGCAGCATCATTCATCAGATAACACTTTGCAGCACCATCTACCTACCCTATCTACTTGACACTACCATTTTCTCTTCTTTATTAGGGTGCATTTAGACTTGCAAACCCTTATCAATCTTCTTTTCTTTTACAAGGCAAATCTATCTAATTCTACCCTTATTACATCCAAGGGCTTAGATTAAACTGTTGAGCACCTTTTATTAACTCTACCTATCTACTTATCTGCCAAGATTAAACTGTTTGGTCAGATATTTATTCTCTAATCTAAAACATGAAATTGAAATATGAATAAGCCAAGTTTAAACAGTTTGACCCTTCATAAATTGTGGCAAAGTTTGACAAGCTGCACACAATTGCTTTATTACAAAAATGAAATAGTAGTGGCATTTGGATTTGCACACTTTCCTTGGTCTATTTTTTTTGCTTGGGGTTCATTTTTTCATTTTCTTGACCAATTTATTTTCTTACCCTTTGATTTTTCTTTTAGGGTATACCCTGTTTACATTTTTTAAATTTTTTGACTTTTTTTTGGTTTTTCAAGAATATGGAACACCTTTGCTCAAGAAAAAGGTTTGGACATATTCCATAGTTCAATCAAGACAATCATGAAAGATGAAACCTATTGGTATAGGAGACTAACAGAAGGCACTGGCCAAGTGGAGATTCCAGAACAATGAGAACTTCACTCCCAATGTGACCAACACACCTTTTGATGTCGAGAAGTGCTTTGCAAAGAAACCTTGCATGGGGATACCTGCATATGCAATGCACTTAGGCCCCTTAGAGTCTGTGTTGGTGAGCTCTCATATGATTTACAATAAGCATCAAACTATGGAAATATTTTCTTGATGAAAATCTGCTTGATTTGTGTTGTTTCTTGTCTTAGGGCATGTAGCAACTGAAATGATAGGGAATGATAGATCCTTGATCATTAGCCCTGGAAATGATGCCCAGTTAACCAGGCCATTGAGAATGGTGCCCAGATTTACCTATAACATTAGGGAAAAAACAGAAGTAATGCGGCAGGTGTAATATTGACTGTAGTAACCATAGTTTGTGGATCATAGAGATCTAAAGTTCGGGTCAAGATTCATTCAAAGACCAGAATCTATGGATCCATATGAGCTAGGCCAAGTCTCTTATGGAGGAAATAATTGTCATTTTTTCTATGGGTTGATATGGTTTTTTCTAAAGAAATTAGAATAAAAGTATAATTCCCTATTTAGGGAGGTTTCCTAGCATGTTGAATGCATAAGGTATGCCATTAAGACTCTAACAAATATGCATAGAAGAAGAGGGGTTTTGACCCTGAGAGAGAGGTTTATCTCTACAATATATACCACAAATTTGGAAGATGGTTTGCGTAAGTATGTGCAGAGATAGGAAATCCAAAGGAAGGTGGAACCTGAGTAGAAGATGGATCAAAAGAAATGTGCCATATGAGGAATGTATTAACATGGAGAGGAGTTGATTTTGTTATACTGCCCATAGATTTTTGGACAGAAATCTAAAGCAGCCTATAAACAGTTAGTCAATGGAGTGTTAATGGATGATTTGTGACCCTAGTTCAGTCATCTACAAATTGTTAGAAGGATGATAAGATGAGTAGTTCAAATTTGTTCATAGATTGGACAACAAAGAAATTGGTACACAAGAATAGTGATTTTGTGAGGACTCAAATCACTATTAGGTGGCATACTTGAAGAGCCCTCGATGAGGGCAGTGTTGTGGGTGGGCATTAGATTAGTAAAATAATTTACTATTGTTGGGAAAATTGATGGCATTCCATGTACAATTGGAGGGTTGTTAGGTGTGTTGTGTAGCTTAATTTTCGGACTAAACCTCTCAATATTAATTATCAATCCGGGAGTCGTAAACACAAGTTGTACTACGTATTGGCTCAGCTTAATGGTCAGAGTATAAATATATTCCTTTGTAATGATAAACTAGATACTGGAATGAAACACGCATTTTCTCACAAATAAATAATCTTGAAAATGAAACTCACTGAACTAATTCCTATCAAGCAAACTCCATACTGTAATTAAACTACACAGCAATTCTAAATCATTCTCGCACTTAAATTCTACTTTTAAAATCTCCTATGATATCTTGAAAATTGTGATCTATTTATTCCTCTCATCAACTTGAAACTAACACTCGAAACTAAGACTTGTGATAACCAAAAGAACACACACATTACCATAATAATAACTTCAAACCTTAAACTAACTAAAATTACTCTTGATAACAAATTCAAGATTTAAATTAACAAATTACAATCCTAACTATTGTTAAAATACAACTACTTTACTTCATGTAAAATAACACCTAAAAAGATCCTATTGAAAATAGTATTGCAAATAATCTATGATAAATCTTCTATTTAAATATTTTAATGTAAATGAAAATGAACTATTAAAAAGCAAGCCTACTTCAAATCGAATCATCACACTGCATTTAAACTTGATATCTCTACTTAATCAAATCCACACTCAAACTTGCTCACGTAAGGAAATGATTACACTATAAAAACAATAAAGAATCTAATTAAAAAGAGATTTAAAATAAAACAAATTCTAATTAAAAGAGATCTAATTATTGAGTGAAATCATGCGTAAACAAACATTTAAATCCTACAAACATTCAAAGAAATTAGATAATGCAAACAATGATTTAATATTTTAAATGAGCAATGTTAACATATTCAAATTCAAAGCATCTACAATCTGTTCTAATCCTGAATCAAACTCAAGACTTGGAAAACAAAATAATAATCTAAGTGCAAAATTAAGAAATATTAGATACTATTGAAAAACAATTTAAAATAAAATATAATTAAACAAATTAAAATCTATGAAGACGAGGGACTCGACTCTAGGTTTTGGTGGATCCTTGCCACTCCCTAGAGCAAGTCCTAAACTAACTAAAAAAAACAAATGCAGAAGCCAAAACTTATTAAGTTAAATTAGAACATCGAATCAACTATTAATCAACAAATACATCCTCTGCTTCATTACAATTATTGTGTTGGGCAATTTGATGCTGGATCTATATCTCCTTCTGCGCCCTCTACATATGAGAAGTCGAATTTACGCTGAGAAATATCCTTAATTGCTGGACAGACTTAATGATTATGCGCTCTCTTCATCTTCAGAAATCAATTTTGTAGATGAAAAATTCTTCTCTCTAAATGCTGGACTCACTGCTTCATCTGTGCTCTATCTAATTGAGGACAGACTCTCTCTAATTGATTGACTCCTCCTATCTAATCAATCTCATGGGACGAGTCTACTTCTATCCTCATAATTCTTTCTATCGACTGCCGACAACTATTATATATACATTTTTAATTAGAAACTTGGGCTTCAACCAAGAAAAATATAGAAGATTATTTGTTTTACAAATTTCTAGAATGAGAATTGGTTTTGAATTGAATGCCAATTCAGGAAAATCTTCCTCTTTTTGTGGGTTGTTGTTGCTGGAAGGTGTGGTCCACCTGCTCTTTTCTGGCTAATGGAGATATTCAAATAGCTATGCATTATCACCAAGAATTTCGCAATCACCAGGCCCTCAATATCTACTAAGCCAAAAAAACATCAATGGCATATATTGGAGCCATTAATATGATATTCCACGACAATCTACTGCTATCCCTTGTAAACTCATCCCTATATGACATTGTGACATTCATGAGGACTAAACTACAACAGATGGATAAAATAGTCCCCCGACAGAAAATGATCAATAGAAACAATGGGGATTACAAAATACACCAACTATAGTCCATAGGGCATAACACCAAAACAAAAGAACAAAAGGGCCATTATAATTTATGGCTCAAGTCGCTGGTATCAGAAGAAAATTTTTTCTAGCCTTCAATTGCAAACAACACACTCCCACCTTGTCCACTGCATACTACAACCTCCCAACCAAGTCCCTTGAGAGGAAGAGCATTAGCATTGGCACTTGCATGTTCATCTAAATCGTTTAGCATATCAGAATGGTCCATCAGTCTGACAAGATTTGCTTCACTAATTTCACACTCAATGAGATCCTCCTCTTCATCTTTTTCTTACTGGATAAGTAGATCTGATTCCTATAGCATGTTGGTATTCCGTTCGTGACGAAATTGTCCTTTCTCAATCATCAAGTGCTCCAAATTTAACTTACCAAACGCTACTTTAAGCATGCAAACCTCCACAGAGTGGGTTGTGATAAGCCTATAAACATAATAATAATGGCCTTATACTCCTTGGGATTTTTGGAATAGAACAAATGCTGGGATAGGGGCATGGTGTCGCTTGAATTAACAGTTTTATTTGAACTTTGTCCATTGTGAGAAATTGTGCCACCATTTTGAGCATTGTTAACTTCCATAGATCCTTGTTCAAAGTGTCGTCTGTCCCGATTGTGAATTATTTGGAGAATTTGCATCGCTTCCTCCAGAATGATGGTTTATGTGTATTTTATGAAAGGGTTAACAACCATTTGAGAGTGAGCTGAGATTTTTTTTAATCCCCAAACATAACCAGAGTAGCAATATTCATAGAGACCCAATACGTTCATGTTCAAAAATTGTTTTTAGTGGAATATTCCACTGATGATAATTCCTTCACAAAGCCGAATTTCGCCAGATGGTTTCTGGGTTATATGAAACACGGTGCTCTGAACAAAACCCATGTCTTAGAATTTAGATATTTTGCACCATTTGGTTTCCAATTTTATATTTTCACCTCTATCAATTCAACTACCCAGCTGCTGCTTTTATGCATTTGGTGAATTTGTACTCAACTGCATTCCTGCACCGAGCCTTCCTACAACCAATAAGGAATTTATTAAAAACACTCATCAAATTAACTAATAACAAGAATAATAGCTATTTTTTTTAAATTCCTCTAATTAACAACATAATGGATTAATAGCGATGAAAAACACCGGGTGCAAGTATGTATTTATTTGATAAAAATCGTAAAAATTCAGACAAAGATGCAGCTCAACATCCCCCCATGCTGAACTTCTTGCATGTCCTCGTGCAAGAAAAAACTATAAGATGATGAAATAAGGTAGGGAAAATTTCAAGAAAGAGTTTAGCTTAATATTGTAATGCATTTATTAACCCGCAACATTATTATTACGGCACCAGCTTGTTAGGGTCCCGTGATTTGGCCGATTGGTGAGCCAAATGACGATGTAACATCAAACCAAGCTTTGGAGCCCGAGGACCTAGCCTTACTGGACTCAGAGAGGGCTCCCTCTATATGTGTAAGGGATATCTGTGTGTTTGCTTGTGGTGTTCTGATATTAGGCTAGTTATGAAGTGAGTTTTTGGTTTTGTTTTTTTTAAGTTTGTGAGGGATAAAACTGATCAAAGATATAAAACAGGTAACAAGAAGTCAGATCAACTGGGCTATGGGGTCAAAAAGGTCAAGGAAGCTATCAGATGATGATACAAGGCTGCTGTTGGGCCGATTTGATTCAAGGTAGAAAGAATCTTTGGGCAAAATGGAGTAAATGGACATCAAGTTTGTGAATAACAAAGGGTTTCGAGCATAACTAGTTTGATAGCAGACATAGCCATGGTATGGCAAGCCATTAATCATGCATAATGTAACTATAAGCTAATCAATACTTAGAAACAAACATTCAAACCATGCATAGAGGAGTATAACTCTCTAACTTCGGGGAATGGATATCAGACTTTGGGGAAAACACATAAGACAGACTAACAACTCATAAAACTATGCCGGAATGCCTAAACACAGTTTTTAAATTATTGGGCACTTTGACAAACAAGCTTTCATAGTTTTAGACAAAGGGCTAGATCGAAACTAGACCTCCTTGGTTCAACAAGATGATAATCTAATCAGTCAAAGAGATAATTTCATGGATAGAACTATGGATAGCCATAGGTAAGCAGAGCACACCATACATCCTACTTAACATGCATAGAATTTATGAATGAAACTAGCAACAATATCCTTAAGTTACTAAAGAGCAATTAAAAATTCTTTAGTGCAACTAAGGAAGAGGAAAACATAAAAGCTATGAAGATTCAAGAATTTTGAGGTGCCTCCATGGGTATATCTCAAACTTGTTCTCTACTGATATATAACAAGCAAGAAACATGTATTCATGAATGAAAACTAGAAGACAATAACATAGAAAGAGACACTATACCATTCTACCAAGTCATGGAATCCATCAACAATCCTTCATCATTCATTCAAAAGCATCCAAGAGACAGTCCAAAATCATAACACAAGTATGTTCTTCAAAGCTCATATGACCAATATATTGCTTCTTCTCTCAAGTTCAGCCTTTCTATTACAATGAATCCTCTTGGAATATATAGGCCAAAGAGGAGGAAAACCAACCAAGGCAACTAGCTAGCCATTGGTTCAAAATAAATATCTAAACTTGTCCTTGAGGCTTTGCAAAGCCCAAGGCACAAAATATCTCATAAAATATCTAAAAAATGCTAAAAAAGGAAAAATAATTGACTTTGCATCATTTTCCATGTGCAAAAATAGCTAAACGCACATTTGGAAAAAGCAATTTTTAAAGGTTCAAATTTTACAAAAATATTCAAAATTTACATCAGCAAAAGGTCCCCTGACTTGCCGGCAACATTTGGCAGCCTTCCCGATGTCGAAACGAGGCTTATGATAGCTCGTTGGAAAGCTATAAGTGTCTACTTTCTAGAAAAGCTTTAATTTTCCCAATATGATACCTAAAAGTTTTCCAAAAATAGGACTGTGTGTAAAAAACCAGAAAACAAACTTTGCTGATAGACGGGGCAACATGTTGAAAAAGTGAGTGTTTTTTGTATCTTTGGGGGACCAAAACAACTTCAAATGCTCTGAAAATTTCTGAGTAGATGACTCTAAATTTAATGCATCCAATGGTACCACTCTCAAGAGTTGAGGATGTTCCAAACCAAAATTGCGGCGCCCATGATTTTATGCAATTAGGCTCAAAAATGTCAAAAAACAAGAACATGTCAAAATTTGCTCAATTTTGGTGAGCAAGTACCTCGAGGCTTTTTAGAAACATGTCTAGAAGCTCGGGCCAAAATTCCAAGCCTAGAGGTATCTTTCTCCTTTTTTTCTCACCGGGCACCCTCTTTGGGCTGTTTTGAGCGTTTCTTGGTTTTCTTCTTTGTTGCTTGGCATTCTAGATTTGGTGAAGAAGTCATGGTCCCTTGCCTACGCTTGTAGATGAAGGAAGCACTTTGGTCTTCATTACTTGCTTATAAATGAGGAGGTTCTTAGTCATGTCATATCCAACGACCTCTTGGCGGTGTTGTTTTTCTTTCTTGTTCTTTGAGGCTTTCGAATGTGGTGTAAGAGCTTGATAAAAAATAACACTCGCTGCATCCCGAGCTCAAGATCACATTTGAGAAGCGAGTTGTCTTCTCTGTGGCGTAAGTATCTTACGAGATGTTGGTATGTTTCTGTCTTTGAAAGATCCATCAAACATTGTAAAAACACCTACAATCAGCTTGACTTATGGTCTATGTATTGCTAAGACTTAAGGGTGTATTAGTGGTGCGACCTAGGGCTGTAACCAACTTTATTTGCAGAATGGGAAGGTCTGTTATGACTAGTCAATAGTAGATGGAGGTTTTTGGCTCTTGGATAGTTTGCCAAGGGATAAATGTCTTAAAGCACCACTTCCTAACTTAAGGGAGAATTTTTTGGACAGATTTGGATTGTCTCTATTAGAGCTGATGGGTAGACTAGTATGGCTGACGCTGGATAGGGTTTGATAATGGGGTTTCATCTCGTCATGGGCGGACTGAAAAGGGTAAGAAGGAAAAAAAAATTTATGGGGGTTTTCTAGATGACAAATTGACATATGGAGATCAGCTTCTAGAAAACTCAGGTAGGAATTTAGTCATCAACAACAGGGGAAAAATATTGATGACTAACAGTGGCTCCATTTGGGGAGGGCAGCTCCTTTTTAGGAGGTGTCCAGAATTTCAGATCTTTGGCTTATGAAGACCAGTGCCTTACCCATTGGCGCAAAATTCACCCTTCTTTGATGCTACTTCTGAAAAGTGACAGCATGATTAGCATCAATGATATTTCTACCTACCCCACTATCTTTCCTAACATTTTTTCTTCTTTTTGGCGCATTTGAACTAGCAGCCTTTTGACAATATATATTTTTCTTTTTGCAAAATGAACCTATCTAATTCTACACTTATATCTTCCGGGAGTTCAGATTAAACTGATGAACTCTTTCATTACTCTACCTACGCTAGATCAACTGTCAAGATTAAGCTGTTTGACAGGATTTTGTTCTCTAATCTAAAACACGAAATTTAAAAGATGATCAAATCAGGATTAGACAGTCTATTTTTTCATGCATTTGCGTCATAAAAGACAAGCTGCACACAAATATTATTTTGCAAAAGGGAAATCTAGAAAAACAGGGCTAAGATACACAATTTGTTTTTCATCCCCGCTTCCCTCTTTGGTTTTGTTTTGGGCGTGTGGAACCAGTATCTTTTCCTAATCTACTCTCTTTGATAAGTCAATCTTACACAATGTTGACCATCTTTTTCACTCACTAACTTATCAACAATTAAATTTAAACATGTTCAGCTATGATTAGGCTAGATAGCTGAACAAGACACTTGAGTATTAGTAGCGGCATTTAGACTTGTGCGCTTTCCGAAGGACTATTTTTTGGAACATGGGGCTTTACCATTGCTTTTTAGAAACTACCCTCTTTTCTACTTTTTACTGTTTTTTGTATTTTCTGATTTTTCACTTTTTCTTCAAACAATCTAAAACTGGAAATTTAAAAGATGATTAAAGCAGGATTAGACAGTCTGATCTGTCACGCATTTGCGGCATAAAAGACAAGCTGCACACAAATATTATTTTGCAAAAGGGAAATCTAGAAAAACAGGGCTAAGATGCACAATTTGTTTTTCATCCCTGCTTCCCTCTTTGGTTCTGTTTTGGGCGTGTGGAACCAGAATCTCTCCCTAATCTACTCTTTGTGATAAGTCAATATTACACAATGTTGACCATATTTTTCACTCACTAACTTATCAACAAATAAATTTAAATATGCTCAACTATGATTAGGCTAGATAGCTGAACAAGACATTGAACTGCTAGTAGCGGCATTTGGACTTGCGCGCTTTCCGAAGGACTATTTTTTGGAACATGGGGCCTTTTTTCTATTTTTCAACAACCCTCTTTTCTATCTTCTATTTTTTTTTACTTTTCTTCTTTTTTACTTTTTCTTCAAACAAACTAAAACTGAAAAGATGCTCACAAGGCTGAGCTTATTTTTCACAACTATCTATCTAACCTAGCCTAAACTATACACAACATACACATTTGGTGAACTCTTCTTTCCAATGTAACCAGTCAAGTAGATGATTGCATGGGTGACTCTGGTTTAGTTCTTTCATGATGCAGAAATAATGAAAAGGCCACTCCCACTTGGTTTGTTTTTGGACAGTAGTGTTTAAGTTCTTTCTCATTCTTGGTAGCGACTTGTTTATGATAGAACCCACTACCCCTACATATTTCTCAAGGAAAACAACAAATGGATCTTGGAATAATACCTGATCTAGAGGATTTGAGATATAGGCTTTATTCAGGACTACTCTTTCTCCCACTTGGTTATATCTAGGACTCTCCTGGTAAAGCAACTCTTCCTCTTGCTCATGATTACTTGAAATGTTAGACTCATCATATATTGCAGTGTATTTTTCTTGCCAAACTGATGTGTTTTGATAGGGCGGGCCAAAAACTGTGTGAAGGTCATCAGGATGATGGGCAAGGATACACTTTGACAGTAAATTATCTTGAAAGGATAGTGTGACAACTCTCATTTGTTTATCAACCTCTATTTCTTCATCTGCAATTTGTAACTCAATGGAACTTGGTGGCTACAAATCTAGAGTAAAGGAAGGTTCTATGTCCAAAATGATTTCCTCAACCATTTTAGGAAAAGGCTTCTCATTTAAAACATGCTTGAGAATTTCATCATCCTTCTCAACCTCATTATCAAAGCTGAAAAACAGTTGATTTCCAATTATGTGAATGCTATATTTGACGGACTGAAGTGAAGTAGAGCAAAGAGTCTAAGATTCTTCACTTGCTTCTGAACTCTCAAGGCTTTCCTCATTAGCGTTATAGATGACCTGTAATGGCTGCTCACTTTTCTCAAGTTCATGAAACTGAGCTTCCTCTCGACAATCAAAAACTGAGTCTTCTACAGAGTTAGTTTCTGTTTGGAAGTCATAATCATCAACATATTGATCAAACATTGGAGAATCATTAACATAAGTAATGTCACCAGCCATGTATATTGGACAATCAGATTGCTTTTCATCAACTTGATTTACAAATCTATTTTCTAATTTATGATATGTAGGGTTTAAAAGAGAAAAATCAGCGAAGTTTTGGTTACATGAAGTTTCAGAGGCTGTCTGCATGTTTATTATTTGATCTATTTCCTGTTCAGTTAAGGGAGAAGGTATTTTCTGTTTTCTTTGGATAGGGCAACAATTTCTTTCCATATTTTGTGGAAGTTGATCTTGTGGCTGAATGTCCTCTTGTATTTTATATGAAAGGGTAGATGGATTGTTATCTGTTTCAACCTTTTCAAAGAGTTCTTGTGGATCCTCTCTTATTTCTTGATGGATTTCATCTAGGATCAACTCTTCTTGGTCATCTTGATTGTTAGCTTGGGTAAGAAAATTATGGACCTCCTCTAAAAACTCCTCAGGATGCCAATTTCCGTAGTGTTCTTCAATGTTTACAATGTGTTGTATGAGGTTTTCAAAGTGATCACAACAATTTTCAGCCAATGATAAAGATGGACAATGACCTATATAGCGTTTACAAAATACTTTGTGGAAATCCTTCAAAGAAAACAAGGTACGAGGTTCTAGGTTTTCACACCATTCTCTTACCTCTTCTTCTAATGTACCCATAAACATTTTCATAAGGCAGTCCTCATGCCATTCAACCTTTAAGCTACATACATGCATATGAAATTTGATGAGGTGAAAAAATGGGTTGTCAATATTTTCATTTCGAAAGACAGGTAGGTCTTCGAACCAATTTACATCTGTGGGCATTTTGTGTGGGAAACTAGGGATATGTTCTCTGCTCATCGGAGCATATCTCCTTTGTGTCCTCAGGTGTTGAACCATGTCTTCCTCCATTAGGATGATTGGGTTTACTTACTGCATTCCTAGGAGTTTTTATAAGGACTAGTGGGGAAAAAGGCTTACTGGAGGCTAGTGGAGTCGCCAGGTGGAACTTGTTTGCTTTTGAAAAGATTTAGCTATGGTCCACCACCAGTAACTAAAGTAAAGCCAATCTGGAAATATTTTTGATTTTCTGAGTTTTATATGCAGCCTATGTTTTTAAAGTATTCTAAACTTTGTTTCAATACTTTGCTAGGGTGGTGAAAACAAAAAGAGTTTTACTCTAAAATGATCTTATGGACTGCTTTCTTGTTTATGGTATCTAAAGGACTAAGAGTCTATAAGAGTTTGCTAGACTGTCATGTACTCAATGTTCCACCATCTCCCGTTATGTTAGTGAGTGACGGGATAGGTTGATCGGATAGTAATCTAGAGTTCGGTAAAATAGTAAGGCCTACTGGAGGCTAGTGGAGTCGCCAGGCGGAACTTGGTTGTTTTTGAGATATGTGTGTATGGTCCACCACCAGTACTAACAAAAACCAATCTATGGGAGTTTTTTGTTTTGGAGTTTTATGTGTAGCCTTGAGGTTCGGAAGAGTTTCCTATAACTGAATCAACATTTTGCTAAGATGGTGAAGGAGCTATTTTCTACTCTTCAGACAATACTTAAGTTTACTAAGCTTGATTGATACCTCAGGAGTTACTAAGGTGTACTTAGATTGTCACTAACTCAGAAGGTCCTACTGTGAGTGTCACTATGTTAGTGAGCAATGGGATAAGTCAGTCAGATAGTATTCTCAAAAGTCTCCAAAGATAAGGGAAACTAAGTTTGTTTATTACTCAGAGTCCCACCGTGATCGCCATTATGTTAGAGTGGCAATGAGGTGGCTCACTGGTAGGTATTCTTGAAAATAAGGGACTTCTAGAGTTCTAAGGTGTCCTTAGATTGTCACTAACTCAAAGTCCCACCATGATCGCCATTATGTTAGTGTGGCGATGAGGTGGCTCAATCGGATAGTGGCCTAGATTTTAGTAGAGCAGTAAGGCCTACTAGAGGTTAGTGGAGTCGCCAGGTGGATTTTTAGTTGTTTTGAGGTATATTTGTATGGTCCACCACCAATACTGTCAAAAACCAATCTAAGGGAGTTTTTTGTGGTTTTTTCTGAGCTTTATGTGCAGCCTAGGATGTAAGAGTGTTATAAACCTGATTCATCACTTTGCTAAGATGGTGAAACAGAGAGTTTACACTAAATGATTCTAAAGGCTGATGATCTGAGTTTAAGATTGAAGGACTAAAGAGTCTATAAGAGTTTTCTAGACTGTCATGTACTCAGTAAGTCCCATCGTGATCGCCATTATGTTAGGTTGGCGATGAGGTGGCTAAATCGGATGGAATTCTAAATTTTAGCAAGGTAGTAAGGCCTACTGAAGGCTAGTGGAGTCGCCAGGTGGATTTTTAGTTGTTTTGAGGTATGTGTGTATGGTCCACCACCAATACTGTCAAAAACCAATCTAAGGGATTTTTTTGGGGTTTTTTGAGTTTTTATGTAATCCTAAGGTTTGGAAGAGTGTCCTACAACTGAGTCATCATTTTGCTAGGATGGTGAGACAACCAGATTCTACTCTTCTAAGTTTGACTGAGATTTTGAGAGTTCCTAAGGCATACCTAGGATGTTTTGACTCAAATTCCCACCGTGATCGCCATTATGTTAGGGTCCCGTGATTTGGCCGATTGGTGAGCCAAATGACGATGTAACATCAAACCAAGCTTTGGAGCCTGAGGACCTAGCCTTCCTGGACTCAAAGAGGGCTCTCTCTATATGTGTAAGGGATATCTGTGTGTTTGCTTGTGGTGATCTGATATTAGGCTAGTTATGAAGTGAGTTTTTGGTTTTGTTTTTTTTAAGTTTGTGAGGGATGAAACTGATCAAAGATATAAAACAGGTAACAAGAAGTCAGATCAACTGGGCTATGGGGTCAAAAAGGTCAAGGAAGCTATCAGATGATGATACAAGGCTGCTGTAGGGCCGATTTGATTCAAGGTAGAAAGAATCTTTGGGAAAAATGGAGTAAATGGACATCAAGTTTGTGAATAACAAAGGGTTTCGAGCATAACTAGTTTGATAGCAGACATAGACATGGTAGGGAAAGTCATTAATCATGCATAATGTAACTATAAGCTAATCAATACTTAGAAACAAACATTCAAACCATGCATAGAGGAGTATAACTCTCTAACTTCGGGGAATGGCTATCAGACTTTGGGGAAAACACATAAGAAAGACTAACAACTCATAAAACTATGCCGGAATGCCTAAACACAGTCTTTAAATTATTGGGCACTTTGACAAACAAGCTTTCATAGTTTTAAACAAAGGGCTAGATCGAAACTAGACCTCCTTGGTTCAACAAGATGATAATCTAATCAGTCAAAGAGATAGTTTCATGGATAGAACTATGGACAGCCATAGGTAAGTAGGGTACACCATACATCCTACTTAACATTCATAGAACTTATGAATGAAACTAGCAACAATATCCTTAAGTTACTAAAGAGCAGTTAAAAATTCTTTAGTGCAACTAAGGAAGAGGAAAACTTAAAAGCTATGAAGATTCAGGAATTTTGAGGTGCCTCCATGGGCATATCTCAAAATTGTTCTCTACTGATCTATAGCAAGCAAGAAACATGTATTCATGAATGAAAACTAGAAGACAATAACATAGAAAGAGACACTATACCATTCTACCAAGTCATGGAATCCATCAACAATCCTTCATTATTTATTCAAGAGCATCCAAGAGACAGTCCAAAATCATAACACAAGTATGTTCTTCAAAGCTCATATGACCAGTATATTGCTTCTTCTCTCAAGTTCAGCCTTTCTATTACAATGAATCCTCTTGGAATATATAGGCCAAAGAGGAGGAAAACCAACCAAGGCAACTAGCTAGCCATTGCTTCAAAATAAATATCTAAACTTGTCCTTGAGGCTTTGCAAAGCCCAAGGCACAAAATATCTCATAAAATATCTAAAAAATGCTAAAAGAGGGAATTTAATTGACTTTTCATAACTTCTTATGTGCAAAAATAGCTAAACGCACATTTGGAAAAAGCAATTTTTTGAGGTTCAAAAATTACAAAAATATTCAAAATTTACATCAGCAAAAGGTCCCCTAACTTGCCGGCAACATTTGGCAGCCTTCCCGATGTCGAAACGAGGCTTATGATAGTTCGTTGGAAAGCTCTAAGTGTCTACTTTCTAGAACAACTTGAATTTTCCCAATCTGATGCCTGAAATTTCTCCAAAAATAGGACTGTGTGTAAAAAACCAGAAAATAAACTTTGCTGATAGACGGGGCAGCATGTTGAAAAAGTGAGTGTTTTTTGTATCTTTGGGGGACCAAAACAACTTCAAATGCTCTGAAAATTTCTGAGTAGATGCCTCTAAATTTAATGCATCCAATGGTACCACTGTCAAGAGTTGAGGATGCTCCAAACCAAAATGGCAGCACCCATGATTTTATGCAATTAGGCTCAAAAATGTCAAAAAACAAGAACATGTCAAAATTTGCTCAATTTTGGTGAGCAAGTACCTCAAGGCTTTTTAGAAACACGTCTAGAAGCTCAGGCCAAAATTCCAAGCCTAGAGGTGTCTTTCTCTTTTTTTCTCATTGGGCGCCCTCTTTGGGTTGTTTTGAGCCTTTCTTGGTTTTCTTCTTTGTTGTTTGGCATTCTAGCTTTGGTGAAGAAGTCATGGCCCCTTGCCCTCTGCTTGTAGATGAAGGAGGCACTTTGGTCTTCAAACCCTTTGCTTATAAATGAAGGAGGTTCTTAGTCATGTCATATCAACAGCCTCTTGACAGTGTTGTTTTTCTTTCACTGTTCTTTCAGGCTTCGAATGTGGTCGCAAGAGCTTGATGAAAAACTCTTTGCACTCTAGCTGCATCCCAGGCTCAAGATCACATTGAGAAGCAGATGTATTCTCATGTGGCGCCAAAAATTGTCTTCTGAGATGCTGGTATGTTTCCTATCCTTGAAAGATCCATCAAACACTGTAAAACACCTAAAATCAGCTTGAGATTATGGTCTATGTATTGCTGAGACTTAAGGGTGTATCAGTGGCGCGACTTAGGGCTGTGACCAACTCTATTAGTAGAGTGGGAGGTCTGTTATGACTGGTCTATAGTATATGGAGGTTTTTTGGCTCTTGGATAGTTTGCCAAGGGTGAAATTTCTTAAAGCGCCACTTCCTAACTTAGGGGAGGTTGTTTGAACAGATTTGGATTGTTTCTTTAGAACTAATGGTCAGACTAGTATGGTTGAGGTTAAGTAGGATTTGATAATGAGGTTTCATCTCGTCATGGGCAGACTGAAAAGGTAGGAAAAAAAAAGGTTTATGGGGGTTTTCTAGATGACAAATTGACATATGGAGATCAGCTTCTAGAAAACTCAGCTAGAATTTAGTCATCAACAACAAGTGAAAAATATTAATGACTAACACAGCTAAAACCATGTGAGATGATAAAACAAGATGAGGTACCAAAAGTAACATTTATGGAGAAAATATTGTTGCACAAACTTGTTACCTTGTCCCAAATGAATTTTTGTTTCTAAAAAAAGTCTTATGATGAAAATCAAACTTTATTGAAGAGGTGAAAAAATACTACCATAGGTTTCATGCACCTAGTATAGTAATCTTGTACCTAGGTCATGCAACACATATTTAGAGGAAACCATAATCAATACACATTGTTGGCAACCAACACCTTATGAATAGTCATCATTGAGCATTTCATCACTTTGAATACCATGAAAATTAAAGTGAGTTATGATACCAATTAGCAACCTCTTTATTGAGCACTCTAAATTCTGTTGTTATCCATATTCAAAAATAGATTTCCTCTTAATATAATACAAAGGATTACCTTCACTAAGGGTACCACATCATTCAAACATTCTTGATTTTTGAAAGATAGAACTCAAAGAATCATGTTCAAATTGTCTTAAAACCATTGCCCAAAAAAAAAGGATGAGTTTTAGGGAAAGAGAAGGATAATCAAGCAAATCACAGTATGTAGTTAATTTTAATAACACAGACATGGCCCTGCTGCCCGCAGGTGTCCATAACCTCGACGGGGATGTCTTTTAACCTAGAGAAATGTCATTATCCCACTTACTAGATATAGATTCAGAGTTAGCTTATTTGAATTTTTAGATGAAGGCCACTTTTCTAGCTTGGTAACCAACTGATGGTAGTGCCACTCACAAGAAGTAACATGGATGAACAGGTCAGCTCATGATGAGACCTCCTGTCTTCCAACTTTTTGGCTGAAAACCATTACTCTGGCTTGGTGACCAGGAGCAGTAATGTCATGCATACTAGGTCTCATGATCATGGTAGGTTGGCTCATCACGAGACCTGCTATCCTTCCCTAAATATTTGTAAGCTCTGATTATGATTGACCTTAAAGGTTTCTTAATAAGTGGGGAGACAGCTCTACTCCTTAAGAGTACAGGATGGCATGAAAAGTTTTTAATGACTAATCATTGCTAGCTAATTCCTCTACCCTAAAGACTTGTTAAAGGTATCCCAGACAATGACTGAAAGATTCTTCGAGTTAAGAATGCTAATGTTCTCATAAATAGCTCATTATGGTCTTTGCAAGAGTGGTCCATCGTAGGGGTTTTCCAATAGTACCTTCTAAGGGAAACTGAAAATATATATCCAAGACAAAAACTTATTACAGCGATTAATCATGGTTACTTTTTTCAAAATCATGAGGCATTAGAGCAAATTGTACTCAACAAGATTTGTCACAAATGTGTGTGTTAACAACTAATGTGGATAAAAAGTAGTTTTAACAGGGATTATTAAAATTCAAAACCCTAATAGCATTATAACAGCTTTATTTATTTATTCTCCTACCCTACTTTACCCTAAGAGGTGAAAGACTCCAGTTTAAGTATAGGAGTACTTCCAATGAAGCCATGTGTGTAAAGAAATGTTGATTATACTCACGCTTAGTTTTAAAGAATAGACTTCCAGACATATGAAAGCTTGAGAAATCGGCTGCTTTAATTGATATGGTACCAAGAGTTTCTGAATGTTGAGGAAATCAGATGGCTTGATGACTACTCGAAACCAAGATTCAATGGAATCCACATATTTATGATTTTCCAACTGATACAAATCTTCCACAGTTTGATAGTTACTCTCCTGGAGGCACAAAGAATCTGGTGAAAGAAAAAAGATAAATCCCTCAAGTTCAGGTTCAAATATCTTCTTTTCAAATTGATAAGAATGGTTGAGAGAGATTCTAGGGTTTTGAGTTTCTACAACTTTGTCAAAACAAGTTCCAATAAAAGATTGCTCCTTTGGTGGTCTCTAAATTACACCTTCCTAGGGTGAACGCTTTGCAGTAATGGGGGAATTTTCCAGATTCATTCCCTTTTCTAACATGGAGGGTGTTGTTAGGTCTCTGTAATAAGAAAGATTGGAAAAAGTCCAATCACAGAGTTAACATCATTTCAACCAACTTTGGGATTCTAGGATCTAGCCCTCCTGAATCCGGAGAGGGATCTCTCCAATATGTACAAAGATGGATTTGTCTTTGAAGATTAGGGTAATGATATTAGGCTAGTTATGAAGACCAAGGGTTTGTTTGGGTTTTTGGATGGTTGAACATAGTTGCTGTCTGAGGCTGAAAGATCTATATGCAAATAGGTTCAAAAGTGAGAATTTACAAGAAAAAAGAGTAAGCCTCGGTCAAGAAGAAAGATGATGGCAAATTTTCAGTCCATTGGGCTATGGAGTCATAATAGGATTTAATTGAAACAATCAGGTCCAAGAGTGGTCTATGGGGCAAGTCATCTATGCCTAAGGATCTCTTTAAAGTTTGATTTATGGAATGGAGTGATACAATAAGAAAGGGAAATGACAGATGCAGAACAAAGAGCAGCCCAGGATCTGGTAAGTACTTTGAAACTAGCCAGCCTTTGACCAGGAACTTAAGAAAAACATAGAAGAAAACTAGGATCTGGTAAGTACTTTGAAACTATCCAGCCTTTGATACACTTCTGATAGAAAAACATATAAAAAACAAAAGGGAAACTCGAAGATAACACAGAATGGTCTAAGATCTGATAAGTACTTCGAAACTAGTCATTTTTTAACACATCCTAAGGGAAACAATCAAATAGTTGAGAAAATAAGAAAGGGACTTAGGGCTAACCTTAATTTCCTCAGTTAATCTTCACACAGCATATATCGAAAGTAACATTTAAAAATAACATTCAGTTAAGACAACAAGACGAGGGAAGGTCAACATTCTTGTACTTAAACTGAATTAAATCATTTTCAAATAACACAGTTGAGAGAAAACATTTAAATAAAGGTTTTTCAGCCAGAGAAGGTTACTGATATACAGTAGGTCCTAACCCTGTTTAAACTGTTCTTTATAGTGGAAAATGAAACAAATTGAAAACACAAACAAAATACAAGTTACAGTGAGAATAACGTCACCACCAGCATAGACCAGGATCCCATAAATCAGCTTGTATTGATGCTTCAAACCAGTTACAATCTTCAAATCCAGTGTTTTAATCCATCTCTCGTCATAACCTAACCTACTTGTTACAAGCAGAGCTCCAAGAGCTAGTGAAATCCTATCTACAATCAAGAGTTTCAGCTCAGTTACAATTACAATGCTTCAGCAATTACATTAGCAACCAACCCCTCACTCATCTTCTACTGAAGTATTTATAGAAGGGTGAGGAGGTGAGATCTGATGAAAAGATCTCAAAAACCAATTAATACAGATATTAATGTCTTCTTGGCCATCGAGGGGCTCAACGAAGAACTATACAGGTGTTCCTCTTTATTAAATGATTTACACTCATGAATTTAGCTCGGTGGGAGCTTCATTAGACTTTTGAGGCTCTATGTATCAATAGGGTTGCTCTGCTGACATTCTGTCATTAATTTCTTGGCAGAAATAAATCCTTTGACTGTTTCGAGGTAAAATGTCTGACTTTAATCAATAAATTCGGTTCTTGATTGAATCCTTTGAGGCACAGGTGGCGCTGTAGTCGCTGGGAGGAATCAATTCACCTCCATTTGTGGCGGTGGAGGGTTTTTCTGATAAGCACTTTAGATTTTTCTTAATCTACGTTTTTAGATCCGGGGATTAGGCGTTTGATAACTGTCTTAGCCTTAATCCCCACAAATCTATCCACTAATCTACTATTCAGGTTCATTTCTGGTCTTCAATCTCTGATACTCTTTTTCTGCATTGATTTTGACGGTTTTCTCTGTTGTGCAGGGCCGCGCAGGTAGGGAAAGGCATCAATGCCTATGGAAACATTGAAGAGACGTGAAAACCAACTCTGTAAGTGATTTCCTTGGAGAAATCGAAACGTAGAGGATTGTCACCCTCTTGGTCTGAAATTTCCTTTTAAAACACAAACGAATGACCTTAACCCTGCAAAATACGAAAAACACGTAAAAAATCTAGTTTATAGGTCAATTAGCTTTGGGGAATGTGCGGAGGAATGTGGGACGTTGGATGGCATCATCCAACGGCCGAGATCAAATCTGGGCGGTCGTGAAAAAGGTTGAAGAAAGATTAAATTAGGACCGTCGATCTGCATAAATCAATGGTCGAGAATGGGCAACGGGAATTCAGCGGAAAAATGTCTGACCGGGTGATGGAATCAGGAGGAAAAATAATAGCCGTCGATCTGCAGAGATCGACGACAAATATTGAAACTTGGATGCGCGATGGGGCCTGGCTAAAACGCGCACAGCTTCGTTAAAGAGCGTGTGTTTCAAATGGATGAGAGCCGTCGGATGCACGAGGTCAAATCAGACAGTGATCATTGATTCCGCTGGGCGGCCTTCATCCGACGGATAACACACGGGGGACCAAATTTATGCAGCGGTTTTGAAAAATGTATGGGGATGCGTGGCAGCTAGCGTATGGAATCGCTAGGCAACCGGGAAAAACCGTCCTTCGCACGAAGGCGGTGCGGAAAAAACCAAGCGGTTTCGAGAAGTGACGTAATGCTGGGGGGTCCACATGATAGGTCTCGTGCCGCGCCGTCCGATCTACGGAGCAAATCGACAGTCGAAATTGTTTTTAAAGTCATGTGGGCGGAAAACCTTTGAAATCTGATTAAACCCAATTTTCACAATTTATAAAGGTTTTTTGGGTATTGGGTGGAGGAAATGAATAAGCGCCCGATAGGTTTAGAAACGGGTCCTAGCGCTCGGGCATATGAAGGAAAAAGGGGTAAGTGGCTTAGCCTGAGGGGCTTAAGTCCAGCACATAGAAAATATGTATTTCCTATGGTTTTTAAAGGGAAACGAAGGCTGTGATAAGGTCAAAAAAGTGGGTTTTCAACCTTATGGAAGGGATTTTAATAAAATGGAAAGGAAGGAACATGAATTTGTGGGGTTTTCATGGGGAATGGGGAATAGAAAATGAGGTTAGTGGTGGAAAGAAGAAAAAGGGGAAAAGGGTCCTTTGCAGAAGTATTGAACTGTGGATTTTTATAGGATTTCAAAGGTTTTGAAGAGGGAAACAACTGTGAAGATTAACCAACAGTATGAGTTTCACCAAAAGACTTCAAGCACCAACAAATTTAGGACTAAATTTGTTTCTTGAAGGCTGCACAGAATATTTAGCCACCAGCTGATATGATAGGAAAAATATGGGTGGCTAACAACGGCTCCACTTGGGGATGGTGGCTTCCTGAAGGCATCAAGAATTCAGACTTGATTTCTGGGAGGCTAATCATTTGCCTCATCCATTGTTCTCTCTGGGATGCTGACCAGGTGCCTCATCCATCAAATTGCTCTTGCTCTGCTTTTGAAAAATAACATCAGTCATGAAAGATAAATGGACTTCATCAATACAACTTTCTACCTACCCAATCCTACTGATCTAACATTTTTTCTTCATCAGAGTGCACTTGGATTGGCAAACCCTTTTTACAACATTTTATTCTTTTGAAAGCATAAAAACTAATCTAATTCAACTCCTTATTTCTCCCTGAACTCAGATTAATCAGTTGAGCTCAGATTCTTCTCTACCTAATCTACTGTCTGTTGCAATTAAACTGTCCAACAGACTTTCATTCTCTAAATTGTAAGACAGAAATTTAAAAACAGTCAAGTTAAGATTAAGTTGTTTAACTTGCTATGATCTATGGCATAAAAACAAGCTGCATATAGATTATTATTTGCAGAAAATTAAAAAAAACAAAATGGAAGGCTTAAGATCTGAAAGTTTCTCATCATTGCCTTCTCCTTTCTTCACAGCTCTGTTTTTACTTTGCTTTTGAGCTGTCTTTGCCTTTCTTCTGGTTCAGATTTTGGGCAAATTAGAACTAGTTTTTCTCTTTTATGACTTCGAAAATAAAACAGTTTTGAGTCATCTCTCTTTGGAAGTTTTGGTTCAGATTATGATTTTGTTTGAACCTTCATTTCTATCCTAATCTATCTACTGATAAGCCAAGATTGAACAATTTGGCAAATCAAATTCATTATCCTATCAGCAGAAAAAATTCAAAAGCTAATTAGTCAACATTAGGCTGTTTGACTAACTAGAAGTGTGTTCATGAGGAGTGGCATTTGAGCTTGCACACTTTCAGCATTTGTTTCTCTTTTTGGCATGGGGCTTTGCCTTTCTTATTTTCATTCCTGCCCTCTTTTCATTTTTTTCTTTGTTTTTGTATTTTTTGACTTTTCATAACTTTGAATGCAATGGGGGATGGACTATTCATAATGGAAAAAATATAAAAAGGCTTCAAAACATAAAATGGATCAAGAGAAGTAATGCTTAAGAATCCTGCCATTGACAGGACCCCCAAACAATTCTGTTCCATCCAGTTCTTGTAAGAAAAATGCATTGTTTCTAGCAACTGAATGAATAGAATAAGGTCCAAGCCATAGATTGTCAAATTTTCCATGCTTTCCCTTTTCTTCCCTTCTTGAGTCCCACTTCAAAACTTTGTCTCCAACATTAAAATTACTGGCCTTAGTTCTTTTATCAAATATATTCTTGATACTGTCTTGTTTCTGTAATGCTTTGCTATAGACCTCCTCCCTGGTTTGTTGAAGATGAATGGTTTGATTTATTCTTCTGGTTATGTCATTTTATTTAGTCTGCAACTCTTGAATTAACTTCATAACTGGTACACCAAGGCTATTAGGAAAAATTGCATCTGTACCATATACAAGCTGGAAGGGTGACATACCAATATATTTCTTCAAAGTTAATCTGTCAGCCCAAAGTGCATGGATCAGCTTTGTGTGCCAAGACTTTTTATTGTCCTCCAAAAGTTTCTTGATCATGTTCACTAAGATTTTTTTGGAAGATTCTGCTAGTCCATTACCTTGAGGGTAATAGGCTGTGGAGTGTCCCAATGTTATCCGATACTTGTGACAGAATTCAACCATTTTCTTTGATCCAAATGCTATTGCATTATCTGTGATGATCTTGGTAGGACAACCAAATCTAGAGAGAATGTTAGTCTTCATAAATTTTATGATAATTGAGTGATTGGCTTGTCTACAAGGAATGGCTTCTATCCATTTAGTGAAATAGTCTATGGCAGTAAGAATCCACCTATGCTGGGCAGAAGATGGTGGATGGATTTCTCCTATGAAGTCAAGTCCCCATTGTTGAAAAGGGGCTTCAACAGTGATTGGATGCAGAGGTAGGGGTAGTAATTTTCTCTTACCTTCAAACAATTGGCATTTATGGCAAGTAGTGGTCATCTTATGTATATCAGGAAAAAGAGTAGGCCAATAGAAACCAGCCCTCAGAATTTTGTTGGTTGTTGCCTTCCAGTATAAATGACCTCCACACTCTCCTTCATGAAATTCCTGCTTAACCTTCTCTGCATCAAACTCAGGCAAACATTTAAGCAATAGACCACTTGCATTTTTCCAATAAAGACATTTATCAATAATGAAATAATTTACAGCTTTCAATTTTAGGAACCTTGCCTTTGTTTTTGATAAACTAGGAGGTGTATTCAGATTAAGAAAAACATAAACAATATCAGTATACCAAGGAGAATTCACAAAATGGTCTTCAATAATGGGAGCTGAGAATTCTTCTTGGTCATCCAAAGCATTAATCATATTAATATCCAGAACTTCACAATTTGACTCGGCCTTTAATCTAGCTAGACCTTGGCCTTTGACGAGCTTAGTGGGTTTTATCTCTAAATCATATTCAAGAATAACAGCAATCCACTTACCTCTCTTACCATTTGGGTCCTGTGTTAGGATGTCTTTAACCACTGAATTTGGGACAAAGGAAATAATGTGTGAGTGAAGGATGTATACTCTGAAGTCTTTCAAAGCCTTAACCAAAGCAAAAGTCTGCTTCTCCATAATTTTATACTTCAAAGGGGCATCCCTCAATGCCTTACTAAATAATGCAATAGGCTGCTCTTGTCCTTGTGGATTTTTCTGTAAAAGGATAGCAGCTATGGTATGTTTTGATGCAAATGAAAAAATATAAAAATCTTTTCAAAAATCAGGACTTATGAGAACCGGTGTTTTGGTTAATGCTTGTTTTACCAGTTCAAAGGATGTCTTTGCTTCTGAGGTCCATTTTACCCCTTGCTCCTTTTTTAACATGTTTGTGATATTCCTAAGGAGCTCAACTAGGTTAGGGATGAACCTCCTCAAAAATTTTATATTTCCAATGAAAGATTGCAACTCCTTGATGTTTTGAGGCTGAGAGATCTGCAATATGGCCTCAATCCTTTTGGGATCTATCTTTATACCCTCTTCTGAAATAATGTGCCCAAGAAGTTTACCTTCTTGGAGACCAAATAGTGTTTTTCTAGGGTTTAAAGATATTCCAAACTTTCTGCACTTCTCAAAAACTTTTCTCAAATGTTCTAAGTGTTCTTCATCTATTTTTGAAAACATAGTGACATCATCAAGATAGATAATGATGAAGAAACCCAACTCTTCCGAGAATGCTATGTTCATGGCTCTTTGAAAGGTTGCTCCAGCATTCATTAGACCGAAAGGAATTTTCACATACATGAAAGTGCCCCAGGGTGTAGTAAAGGCTGTCTTTAATTGATCAGCAGGGTGAACTAAGATCTGATTGTACCCTGAATAGCCATCCAGCAAAGAAATTCTTCTAGACCCTACCACCCTTTGTAAAATATGATCCGTTTTTGGTAAAGGGTAGTTGTCCTTTAATGAAGCTTTGTTTAAATTTCTAAAGTCTATACAAAGCCTGATTTCTCTAGTCTTTTTCCTAACAGACACCAGATTAGATACCCATTCAGAATATCTAATAGGGACAATAATACCAACATCGTGCATCTTCATGATTTCCTTCTTAACCAATGGTAACTGGACAGGGTTTATTCTGCGCAGTTTCTGTTTGAATGGTTTTTGGTTTTCTTTAAGAGGGATTTTGTGCTGTATTATTTCAGTGTCATAGGACTTAAGATCTTCGTAACTCCATGCAAAAACATCAGAAAATTCTTTGAACAGCTCTATATATTTGAGTTTAACGTGAACTGGAAAATTTTTAGACAACTTGATCATTTTCAGTTTTTTCTCACTGCCTATATTACATTCCTCCACTTCAGTTTCTACAGGTTCCAGTTTAGGTTTATTGGCCACATCATTAAAATCAAACAATTCTTCTAGAGGGGCCAAACCCTTGGGCAAACTATCATTCTTAGAATGCAGAGTTTCCAACTCCTCTGTTTCAGATTCTGCACTCAATTCTATTTGGTTTCTAAGTTTTCTAGTCTGAAGGTTAATATCTACAAGCTCAGGAGAAGGTTCTTCTTCACCAAGAAAATTTTCTTCACTGCAGTCTGTATCATAGTCTGAATCTGAACTATGGAGTTCAAACTCATTTCTGAATTGCATGAAGTCTTCTATTTGTTTATCTCCATCAAACACCTGCCAATATTTCTTGTTATCCGGGACAACTGGTCTAAATTTTGTCTGAGATGTGTCATCATATAGTATTGGGCAGGTTCTAGCAGCAAAGGCTAAATTGTGGGCCATAATATTTCTTTTCCTCGAGACAAAACTTAAGTTGGATTCCTCAAATGTTTTTAAAAGATCCATGACATCATTCCTATAGGCCCTATGTCTGGGATGATTTGCATTATACTCCCCATTGACTTGCCTAATTATTAACTCAGAATCCCCATATACATTTATTCTTCTGGCTCCTAACTTCTTCAGCAACTGTAAGCCTAAGAGTAGGGATTCGTATTCTGCTATGTTGTTTGAACACTGAAAGTTCAGTTTGCAAGAAATACATTCTGTGTGCTTGCTATCAGCATTAGTAATCCAGACACCTGCACCAGCGTTCGTTCTAGTGCATGACCCATCAAAATACATAGTCCAAAAAGGATCATTTTCAATTTTATCAGTTTGGTGCACGTCCTTTGTATGATTTGACTCCTCAAGTTTTTCATCGGGTTGAAGATTTCTCTCTTGACTGTCAAGCTTTAAGTTTAATGGATTGATGATTCGTAGTTCAAGACCTGTGTTTGGTTTGCTAGGATTTTCAGATACAGTAAATTGTCTTGACAGTTCAGCGTTGTACTCCTCTTCCTCCTTTTCAGCCATTAATCCTGGTAAAGTGATTTGTTCTGTGAGGGTTTCATCATTAAACATGATAAAAGAATCAAGGCTTGTACTTACAGCGTACAGAGGAGAGTTTTGAGGCTTGTCTTGATTTGTAACTGTGTATTTCATGTGGGACTCCCTGTAAAGTCTTCTAGTCTGATTGAAAATAGGGATAGTCACATAGGTCATGTCCATTTGCATGGTCCCCTATAACTTAGCCCCCCAAGATCTTGATAAAAGCATTCCATACTTTGGGGGTACATCAGCCACAACAACATCCATGACCAAACACTTGGCTGGAATTTGGGCTAAATTAACACAAAGGTCTTTGATCAATCCTAGACATCTAACTCTGCTTGAGTCAAAGGAGTACATGTCTTTGTAAGGTCTGGTAATTTCAAGACCCAGGCTTTCCATCACAGCTTTTGGCATTAAATTATGGGAAGCGCCTGAGTCATGCATAGCATTGTGTAGAATTTTGTCATGAACGTTCAAACTTACATAGAAGGGAGGGACATGTCCCTCTTGAAACTTACCTTCAATCTTTGGACCAAAAATAAGTTCTGGCTGGTCGTCATTAAGATTGAGTGTATCCTCATTTTCTTCTAGGTTCAAAGCCTTCAAAATTTTGGACCTATATACCTGTTGGGCAGCTAACTCGGTCAAAGGAACAGAAATTTTAATCTTTGAGATTTCCTGTTCCAGACTGAAAGGAATTTGATTCTTTAAGGTGTTGGCTTCAGCCTTGTTTACTGCCACTTTATCAGCAAAAACAACTTGTTGATTTGTTTTATCTACGGTTGACACAACGGTTGTAATAGGAGTACTAGTTGAAGTGTTAGTACTACTGATGTTTGCACTCTGTTTTTCAAGATTTTAAGTGTCTTTCTCTTTACCTTTACCAGAATTATCAGCCACTATTTTGTCTTTTTGTTTGACTGTTTTAGGCTTGTTTGTAGTGCTGTTTTGAGAAGGTTTGTCAGAGGTTTTGCTGTTGGGGTTTTTTTGGTTAGATTTACTTATGAGTTCATATTCCTTTGAAGGCTCTATGACAGCATTTTCCATGTTTTGATAATAATTTTCATTATCATCTCTTTTTTTGTCGTAAGGTGTATAAAGACCTTGTTTTCTATCATAATGAACCTCGAAGCTATCATCATCTACCCCAAATAAGTTTATATCATCCTCCTTTGTTATTTCATCTGTTTCCTCAACCTCACTTAAATAGTTTTGATGAAAGGGAGGAGTGATCTGCTGATCATCTTCCCTTGGTCTGTTTGGAGGTTGATTCCTTCTTGAATTCTGATTCTGGTTTTGGTTTCTGTTTTGAGGAGAGTTTTGATTTAGACTTGCTTGCACTCTCTTTAGAATGCTCATTTTCTTCATCATTTCTTCCATCATTCTTTCCATTTTTTAGCTTGCGGTAGAAGGTGTGGATTCCTCTCTAAAAGATACTCTCTTTTCAGCTTTCATCCTTGCTCTCTTCTCCATAAGGTTAACTTCCATAGAAAGAGCACCTCTTTGCATATCTTCAAGGGTTGCAAAATCTCTTTCTTTGAGTGAATAGGTCATGTCAGCATCAAACCCTTCAGGAAACTTGTTTAAAGGTGAGCCCTGTGGAGGTTTTAGTTCAGGAGAAAGTGCATTATACACACTGTTAAATCTGGTACAATAAGCCTGTACACTTTCCCCTAGGTTTCTATGTAGATTGTTATAGTCAGCAAGGACTTGGAGAGGATTCTTCCTCACTTCCCATTTGTTTAAGAATGTTTGATGGAAGCCTTGCAGATCATTAATACTATGGGGGGCTAAACCTTTAAACCACTTTCTTGCTTCTCCCCCCAAACTTTGAGCAAACAATCTGAGTTTGACAGAATCATCATCAATTTCATTTCTGTCAAATTAGTCATTCATCTTGTCCACATGTTTTGATGTTGTTGTAGTATTGCTAGCATCATACAATGGGATTTTGGACTGGTAGTCCTGTGGAAGATTGACTAATGGTACAGGAAGGACTAAGGGAGCATACCATGATGCCATGATAGGCGGTGGGAGTGGATTGACAAGAGGAGGTGTGGGCTGAAATGAAGTGTTTTGAACAGCGGATGAAGGATTAATAAAAGTGGATGGAACAGCAGTAGATTGCTGAGCTGATCTTGGATGAGAGACACCTAGATTATGTAGAAAATATAAATCAGGAGGTGTTGAATCTCTATTCCCAAGGGGTTCACTTGTTTCCAGAGATGAATGTGAAGACTTAGAATCTAGCTGATCTAAATCACCAAATGACCTAGTCCTAAAGGGGTTGACTAAATCATCTTGTGATTGTTGCAGAGCTAAAAGATTTTCAGGGATTGAATTAGCTCTTAGGGATGATCTGAAAAAATTTGAAGATTGTATCTTAGGAGACTTCCTAAGGATTCTTTCTGGGTTATCAACTATCTCAGGTGGATTAGGGTCAGGATGGGCTCTAGTGCGAATTTTTCTAGGAGCCACTATGCTATGTTTTTAGACCCAAATAAACAAGAAAAGTTCAACCAGATATGACAATCTTTGAGAGGTTAACTAATCTGTTTTCAAAATTTTAATCCTACAGCCTTCTAACTAAGTTTGAAGGATATTATAATGATGAGGGTTCTTCCCAGTGGAGTCTTAAGGTCTGTTTAGGATTGTGGAGTCACCAGGTGGAAAGTTTTGAGTGTGTCGAAAGAAGTACACTGTCCACCACAGTGCTTGTGAGACAGCCCTTTTCAAGGCTATCCCAAAACACAATAAACTCTAAACAGAGATTGATTGGGAGGGAATTCACCAGATATGTCACCTCTAAAAGAGGATGAGATTCGGAGGCTACTTGGCCCTTTCTAGACTCTGTCTAAGAGTATAGGGTAAAGCACATCAAAAGGTGTAGGCAAGGTATCAAAAACTAGTGTTTTACTACCAATCTGAAATGTTTTTGGTATTTTTCTGAATTGTTTTTATTTGTGGTTTCTAAGAATAAGCTACCTTTGCTTCAAAACTCCGCTACTGTTGTGAGACAAAAACAATATACTCTTATGGCTAAGCTAGCTAATTTTCCAAGGTTAGATAGAAACTAAAGAGAATCCCAGAATTAACCTAGTTTATCACTGATTCAAACAAGACTCATCATGGTTACCATTTCTTGGTAGTGCTTGAAAAAGGCTGCTTTTACTCTCAAGGTTTTCTTGAACAAAAAGGTTTTCTGGGGTCTCTAAGGTCTTATACAAACACTCAGATTCCCAGTGGAGTTGCCAGAAATGTTAGGTCTCTGTAATAAGCAAGATTGGAAAAAGTCCAATCACAGAGTTACATCATTTCAACCAACTTTGGGATTCTAGGATCTAGCCCTCCTGAATCCGGAGAGGGATCTCTCCAATATGTACAAATATGGATTTGTCTTTGAAGTTTACGGTAATGATATTAGGCTAGTTATCAAGACCAAGGGTTTGTTTGGTTTTTTGGATGGTTGAACATAGTTGCTATCTGAGGCTAAAAGATCTATATGAAAATAGGTTCAAAAGTGAGAATTTGCAAGCAAAAAGAGTAAGCTTCGGTCAAGAAGAAAGATGATGGAAGATTTTCAGTCCATTGGGCTATGGAGTCATAATAGGATTTAATTGAAACAATCAGGTCCAAGAGTGGTCTATGGGGCAAGTCATCTATGCCTAAGGATCTCTTTAAAGTTTGATTTATGGAATGGATTGATACAATAAGAAAGGGAAATGACAGATGCAGAACAAAGAGCAGCCCAGGATCTCATAAGTACTTTGAAACTAGCCAGCCTTTGACCAGGCACTTAAGAAAAACATAGAAGCAAACTAGGATCTGGTAAGTACTTTGAAACTATCCAGCCTTTGATACACTTCTGATAGAAAAACATATAAAAAAAAGGGAAAATCGAAGATAACACAGAATGGTCTAAGATCTGATAAGTACTTCGAAACTAGTCAGCTTTTAACACATCCTAAGGGAAAAAATCAAATAGTTGAGCAAATAAGAAAGGGACTCAGGGCTAACCTTAATTTCCTCAGTTCATATTCACACAGCATATATCGAAAGTAACATTTAAAAATAACATTCAGCTAAGACAACAAGACAAGGGAACACCAACATTCCTGTACTTAAACTGAATTAAATCATTTTCAAATAACACATTTGAGAGAAAACATTTAAATAAAGGTTTTTCAGCCAGAGAAGGTTACTGATATACAGTAGGTCCTAACCCTTTTTAAACTGTTCTTTATAGTGTAAAATGAAAAAAATTGAAAACAGAAACAAAATACAAGTTACAGTGAGAATAACACAACCACCAGCATAGACCAGGATCCCATAAATCAGCTTGTATTGATGCTTCAAACCAGTTACAATCTTCAAATCCAGTGTTTTAATCCATCTCTCTTCATAACCTAACCTGCCTGTTACAAGCAGAGCTCCAAGAGCCAGTGAAATCCTATCTACGATCAAGAGTTCCAGCTCATTTACAATTACAATGCTTCAGCAATTACATTAGCAACCAACCCCTCACTCATCTTCTACTGAAGTATTTATAGAAGGATGAGGAGGTGAGATCTGATGAAAAGATCTCAAAAACCAATTAATACAGATATTAATGTCTTCTTGGCCATCGAGGGGCTCAACGAAGAACTATACAGGTGTTCCTCTTTATTAAATGATTTACACTCATGAATTTAGCTCGGTGGGAGCTTCATTAGACTTTTGAGGCTCTGTGTATCAATAGGGTTGCTCTGCCGACATTCTGTCATTAATTTCCTGGCAGAAATAACTCCTTTGGCTGTTTCGAGGCAAAATGTCTGACTTTGATCAATAAATTCGGTTCTTGATTGAATCCTTTGAGGCACAGGTGGTGCTGTAGTCGCTGGGAGGAATCAATTTGCCTCCATTTGTGGCGGTGGAGGGTTTTTCTGATAAACACTTTATATTTTTTTAATATCTACGTTTTTAGATCCGGGGATTAGGCATTTTATAACTGTCTTAGCCTTAATCCCCACAAATCTGTCCACTAATCTGTTGTTCAGGTTCATTTCTGGTCTTCAATCTCTGATACTCTTTTTCTGCACTGATTTTGACGGTTTTCTCTGCTGTGCAGGGCCGTGCAGGTAGGGAAAGGCATCAATGCCTGTGGAAACATTGAAGAGACATGAAAACGAACTCTGTAAGTGATTTCCTTGGAGAAATTGAAACGTAGAGGATCGTCACCCTCCTGGTCTGAAATTTCCTTTTAAAACACAAACGAATGACCTTAACCCTGCAAAATACGAAAAACACGTAAAAAATCTAGTTTATAGGTCAATCTGCTTTGGGGAATGTGCGGAGGAACACGGGCCGTTGGATGGCATCATCCAACGGCCAAGATCAAATCTGGGCGGTCGTGGAAAAGGTTGAAGAAAGATTAAATCAGGACCGTCGATCTGCAAAAATCGATGGTCGAGATCGGGCAACGGGAAGTCAGCGGGAAAATGTCTGACCCGGCGATGGAATCAGGAGGACGAATAATAGCCGTCGATTTGCAGAGATCGACGGTGGAGATTGAAACTTGGATGCACAATGGGGCCCGGCTAAAACGCACACAGCTTCGTTAAAGAGCGTGTGTTTCAAACGGATGAGAGCCGTCGGATGCACGAGGTCAGATGGGACGGTGATCATTGATTCCGCTGGGCGGCCTTCGTCCGACGGATAATGCGCGGGGGACCAACTTTATGCAGTGGTTTTGAAAAATGTACGGGGACGTGTGGCAGCCAGCGTATGGAATCGCTGGGCAACCGGGAAAAATCGTCCTTCGCACGAAGGTGGTGCGGAAAAAACCAAGCGGTTTCGAGAAGTGACGTAATGCTGGGGGGTCCAAACGATAGGTCTCATGTTGCGCCGTCTGATCTACGTAGCAGATCGATGATCGAAATTGTTTTTAAAGTCATGTGGGCGGAAAACCTTTGAAATCTGATTAATCCCAATTTTCACAATTTATAAAGGTTTTTTGGGTATTGGGTGGAGGAAATGAATAAGTGCCCGATAGGTTTAGCAACGGGTCCTGGCGTTCGGGCATATGAAGGCAAAAGGGGTAAGTGGCTTAGCCTGAGGGGCTTAAGTCCAACACATAAAAAATATGTATTTCCTATGGTTTTTAAAGGGAAACGAAGGCTGCGATAAGGTCAACAAAGTGGGTTTTCAACCTTATGGAAGGGATTTTAATAAAATGGAAAGGAAGGAACATGAATTTGTGGGGTTTTCATGGGGAATGGAGAATAGAAAATGAGTTTAGTGGTGGAAAGAAGAAAAAGGGGAAAAGGGTCCTTTGCAGAAGTATTGAACTATGGATTTTTATAGGATTTCGGAGGTTTTGAAGAGGGAAACAGCTGTGAAGATTAACCAGCAGTATGAGTTTCACCAAAATACTTCAAGCACCAACAAATTTAGGACTGAATTTGTTTCTTGAAGGCTGTACAGAATATTTAGCCACCAGCTGATATGATAGGAAAAATATGGGTGGCTAACAGGTGTGACATTTTGTTCAATAGGAGAATCAACCGAAAGAATAGGTGGTTCAAACTGTTGTGCAACCTGATGGTTTAGATTAGGGTTTAGGATGTGGTTTGGGCTAGGGTTTTGGTTAATGCGTGCACTAAGGTTTGGATTTGGATTGGGATTAGGCATTGGAATAGGGTTAGGTCTAGGTTTTAAATTAGAATTAGGGTTAGGTCTAGGGTGTGGATTAGGGTTTGGATTAGGACTAGGGTATGGATTAAGGTATGGACTAGGGTTAGGGTATGGATTAAGGTGTGGACTAAGGTAAGGATTAGGGTTAGGGTATGGATGAGGGTTAAGGTAAGGTTGCATATGCGGTTGGGACCATGGAGGAAGATAACTTAATGGTGCATTGGAAAGAAATTGTGGTTGTTGTTGGTGCTCATACGATTGAATTTGAATGGGATATTTCCCTAGAGATAAATATCCAAAAGATTCTTGAGGCCATGGAGATATCTCGCTTGAGGATGAGGGCCAAGGAGAGGGCCATTGTGGCCATGAATTAGGATATTCAATTGGAGGAGGATTAAAAATTTCCCATGGAGCTGCAGGATTATAAACATGTTGAGGAACCTGCTCAGTAAAATAATCATTATTCCAAGTATCAAATGGTGTTGTTTTTTGAGTTATACCTGGAGGTTGATTCAATTCCTTACATGATTCCCTAAGTACCTTTCATAATTGTGGCACTGATGGCCAGTGTTCGGTTGCCTGACCATCCTCGCAAATTTCGCAAAATTTTAGACCGCTAAGTGGACACTTTCCAGGACAATGTTTCTTTCAACAGTTGGCACAAAGAATAATCAGTGGTTCTTCATCCTTCTCTTGCTCCTGCAAATCATCTAATTCCGAAAACAAATATTTAATAATATTAAAATTATTTTCAATCAAGATATTAAACTCAGCACCTGTGAATTCTTCTTCGGATGAGTTGTTCGTCTTTGTAGTAGCATAAAAACTCCTCATTGAATGATTCCTCAAAATACCATATTCTTGTTCTCGACAAGTCAGCTGGCACATTCTTTCATCACATGTATTAGTACACAAGGGTTTTTACAGTACCCCAAAAAATGATATATCGTTAAAGAATGGATTATGAAGATAAATGAATTTAAAAATTTTTGACTGAAATACAACTCACCACACTTGCATGAAAGGAAAATTCCAAATCAAAGTACTATTTAATCTATGAAAAGTAAAGCAATTTTGGAAATTAAATGTCTAAAGCCTGCTTCTACTTCTACACATAAGCAAGATAAGGAAATAAAAGTTCAAGAGATAAGCAAGATGGCAAGACTTTGGAGCAACCCCACAAAAGTGGATGCGTGCCTCTTCACTCACGTCTTACCATACACTTTCCATCCTCTAACGTCCTACAATACCCTTGAAACTCTATAGGAAAAATTTTACCTGAGCCAAAATACAACTCCTCAGCAACGGTGCCAAAATGTTGTGCGGCTTAATTTTTGGAATAAACCTCTCAATTAGTTTAAGCCGCACTGCATTTAAACTTAATATCTCTACTTAATCAAATCCACAATCAAACTTGCTCACATAAGGAAATTATTACACTATAAAAACAATAACGAATCTAATTAAAAAGATATCTAAAATAAAACAAATTCTAATTAAAAGAGATCTAATTATTGAGTGAAATCGTGCGTAAACAAACATTTAAATCCTACAAACATTCAAAGAAATTAGATAATGCAAAAAATGATTTAATATTTTAAATAAGAAATGTTAACATATTCAAATTCAAAGCATCTACAATCTGTTATAATCTTGAATCAAACTCAAGACTTGGAAAACAAAATAATAATCTAAGTGAAAAATTAAGAAATATTAGATACTATTGAAAAGAAATTTAAAATAAAATATAATTAAACAAATTAAACTAAAGCATAATTCCTAAATCTATGAAGACGAGGGACTCAACTCCAGGTTGCGGTGGATCCTTGCCACTCCCTGGAGGAAGTCCTAAACTAACTAAAAAAACAAAAATTACAATGATGTCATAAAAAAAACAAATGAAAAAGCCAATTTTTTTTAAATTAAATCAGAACATCGAATCAACTATTAATCAACAAATACATCATTTTCTTCATTACAATTATTGTGCTGGGCAATTCGATGCTGGATATATATAACCTTTTGCACCCTCTACAGCTAAGAAGTCGACTTTACGTTGAGAAATATCCCTAATTGCTGGACGAACTTAATGATTTTGCGCTCTCTTCATCTTTAGAAATCGATTTTGTAGATGAAAAATTCTACTCTCTAAATGCCAGACTCACTGCTTCATCTGCACTCTATCTAACGAGGGATAAACTCTCTCTAATTGATTGACTCCTCCTATCTAATCAATCTCATGGGCTGAGTCTACTTCTATCCTCAGCACTCTCTCTATCGACTCCCCGACAACTATTATATATACATTTTTAATTACAAACTTGGGCTTCAACCAAGAAAAATATAGAAGATTTTTGGTTTTACAAATTTCCAGAATGAGAATTGGTTTTGAACAGAATTCCAATTCAGGAAAACGTTCCTCTTTTTGTGGGTTGTTGTTGCTGGAAGGTGCGGTCCACCTGCTCTTTTTTCGCTGATGGAGATATTCAAATAGCTATGCATTATTGCCAACAATTTCGCAATCACGGGCCCTCAATATCTACTAAGCCAAAAATGCATCAATGGCATATCTCACAGCCAGAAATATGATATTCCATGACAATCCACTGCGATCCCTTGTAAAATCATCCCTATATAAGATTGTGACATGCGTGAGGACTAAACTACAATAGATGGATAAAACATTCCCTCGAAAGAAAATGATCAATAGAAACAATGGGGATTACAAAATACACCAACTATAGTCCATAGGGCGTAACACCAAAACAAAAGAACAAAAGGGGCATTATAATTTATGGTTCAAGTCGCTAGTATCAGAAGAAAATTTTTTCTAGCCTTCAATTGTAGATAGCACACTCCCACCTTGTCCACTGCGTACTACTACCTCCCAACCAAGTCCCTTGAGAGGAAGAGTATCAGCATTGGCACTTGCATGTTCATCTGAATCATTTAGCATATTAGATCAGTCCATCAGCCTGACAAGATTTGCTTCACTAATTTCACAGTCAATGAGATCCTCGTCTTCATATTTTTCTTCCTGGATAAGTAGATCTAATTCCTCTAGCACGCTGGTATTCCGTTCGTGACAAAATTTTCCTTTCTCAATCACCAAGTGCTCCAACTTTAACTTGAAAAATGCTACTTTAAGCATGCGACCCTCCACAGAGTGGGCTGTGATAAGCCTGTAAACATAATAATGGCCTTATACTCCTTGGGATTCTTCGAATAGAACAAATGCTAGGATATGGGCATGGTGTCGCTTGAATTAATAGTTTTATTTGAACTTTTTCCATTGTGAGAAGTTGTGCTACCATTTTGAGCATCATCAACTTCCATAGATCCTTGTTCAAAGTGTCTTTTGTCCCAATTGTGAATTATTTGGAGAATTTCCATCGCTTACTCCAAAATGATGGTTTATGTGTATTTTATGAAAGGGTTAAAAACCTTTTGAGAGCGAACTAAGATTTGTTTTAATCCCCAAACATAACCAGAGTAGCAATATTCATAGAGACCCAATACGTTCACATTCAAAAATGGTTTTTAGTGGAATATTCCCCTAACAATAATTCCTTCACGAAGCTGAATTTCGCCAAATGGTTTATGGGTTATATGAAACACGATGCTCTAAACAAAACCCACGTCTTAGAATTTAGAGATTCTGCTCCATTGGGTCACAAATTTGATATTTTCACCTACAGCAATTCAACTACCCAGCTGCTGCTTTTATGCATTTGGTGAATTTGTACTCAACTGCATTCCTGCACCGAGCCTTCCTGCAACCAAGAAGAAATTTATTAAAAACACTCATCAAGTTAACTAATAACAAGAATAATAGATATTGTTTCTAAATTCCTCTAATTAACGAGATAATGGATTAATAGCGATTAAAAACACCAGGTAGAAGTATGTATTTATTTGATAAAAATCAGAAAAATTCAGACAAAGATGCAGCTCAACAAGGTGGGTGTCAAATAAGAGCTCTAAGTCTAGTACTTGTGAAGGAAAACAAGACTAGTAGAATGGTAAGTGTATTGGGCCCAAGGATATGGAGACTTTGAATGACTAAAGTATCAGTCAAGTGGGCTAGCCGACTAGCCCTATTTCACTATATTTTAGAGGATTGTGACATTGAGAAGAAGGGACCTCCATATCCCTAGACTTATTATCTTCGAGTAGCAATATGGAAAAATTAGGTAGAACAAATAGTTGTTCACAAAAGAGTTTTGAACAATTGATCGAACACCTTAAGTGTTGCAGTCCTTAAAGGAAAAAAGAGGTAGATAGAGGGAAACGTTTTTTGAGCCGAGTTTAATAACATAAAGGAGTTGAGTTCATTGATAGAGGTAGATTGAGGAGTTTCATAATGGGAGGTAAGAGGACCTGCCAGATGTGTTCAAGACATGTGGATTGAAAGGGCTATGTGTGGCCACCATCAAAAAGTGGGTCAAGTTTTGTCTTGTTCAAGGTATATTGGTTGTTAAAGGACTAACACCAAGCCCTAGTTGTATTCCTTGTATCAGTGTGATTGTAAAGGGCCATCATCCCTGGTATGAGAGCTCTAGCCTATTCTATTATAGCTTTAAATTTAACAAATAATGGTTTGAAAAAGTTAAAAATTTTCATGTGAACTAGTTGATTCCTTGATGTGTGTAGATTTCATTGTGAAAAGTAGATGTGTTGTGGCACTTGAGTGTGTTTGAATCAAATATTCTAAGACTAAACACAAATTCTCATGTGTTATGGAAATTAAACATATGCCTTGTTCACCTAAGAACTACATGTAACTCATCTTAGACTACTCATGTCCAATCTCAACTAATCCCACTTAACAAGTTACTAAGACAAGGCCCATCACATCCAATTGTGTTCGTAAAACAACTAAGCATCATAGTTTACATCTTGACATGCCATAACACCTGACATGTATTAAATGCCTTGGAATTATGTGGCATGTGTTAGCATCCCCTACATTCCTTGACATGATTTTACACTCCTTAACACACCCTAGCACTTCCTGACACTCCTTTGTAGTTTAAAATATCTTGGCATTGCGTAGCATATAGCCTTGTCACTCCCTCCTTAACACACCTAGAACTCACTGAAACTACCTATCACACACTCTTATTCATTCATTTTCATGCATTTTTATCAAGTGCTTCCTTGTGTTTACCTAACACTCCCTAGGACGCATTGGCACACCCTAACACCTGGCACATCTTAGCATTTTTCCCTAGCACTCTAGCATTCCTTGGCAGTACCTAGCATACCTTTTTTAGGCCTTTGAGTCGCCTCATCTATGTCAACATTCTCTTCTTCAGACATTTTGTCTTTCTTTACGCCTCCCTCAAGATCCTTAAAGAGAAATGGCACTGCTAGTGAAATGATGTGGAAAGGGAACAAAGGAGATGATGAGTTCTCTTACTAGGTCAAGGCATAACAATGTGTAGGTTAAGTGTTGTATTTTAGGATTTAATTTCCTTCTCTAACACCAATTCACAAATTTATTAGTGGCTTCATCTTTAGAAAACCATGCATATGTAGGAAAAGGTTTGAAATACCTATTGAAGCGCCTCCACAACAAAGAAAATGGCTCAAAAAGTAGGTTGCAAAATAGTGGCAGGAGCACAACACAGTGGTAGGAGCATATCATAGTGGTCGAGCAGCTTGGGTCACCCTAAACGGGCCTGTCGTGTAGAGTCTGGAGCAGTGGTAGGAACACAAAATAGTGGTCAAGTCGTTCGAGTCACCCTGAACAGGCTTGTTGTGCAGAGTCTGAAGTAGTGGCAGGAGCACAGCACACTTCATTCAGTGTGTGAAGCAGTGGCAAGATTGCAACATGGTGTTGAGCGGTTTGGTTCATTCTTAAACGTGCCCTCATTCAGCGGCTACAATAGTGGCAGGAGTGCAACACAGTGTCAGGTGGTTCAGGTCACTCCTGAATGAGCCTGTCGTGAAGAGTTTGAACGTCGGGCACAAATGAAGGAGTGCAACACCAATGTTTAGGTGCACAATGAAAATTTACATTGGGAGAAGCTACAGGCATGCAACGCGACTCTACAGGAGTGCAACGCTGGGAAAAATTCGCCCAAGGACTTCTAGCAGAAAAATTGGAAACCCTTTCTGTGAGTATAAATGACCAAAGGAGCGAGGAGATGTTGCTTTCTAGGGATTTTGTAACTCTTTTGGAAAATCAGAGAAAATATTGTTGCACAAACTTGTTACCTTGTCCCAAATGAATTTTTGTTTCTGCCCAAAGTCTTATGATGAAAATCAGACTTTACTGAAGAGGTGAAAAAATAATACCACAGGTTTCATGCACCTACTATAGTAATCTTGTACCTAGGTCATGCAACACATATTTAGAGGAAATATAATCAATACACATTGTTGGCAACCAACACCTTGTGAATAGTCATCATTGAGCATTTCATCACTTTGAATACCATGAAAATTAAAGTGAGTTATAATACCAATCAACAACCTCTTTATTGAGAACTCTAAATTCTGTTGTTATCCATATTCAAAAATAGATTTCCTCTTAGTCTACTACAAAGGATTACCTTCACTAAGGGTACCACATCATTCAAAAATTCTTGATTTTTGAAATATAGAACTCAAAGAATCATGTTCAAATTGTCTTAAAATCATTTCCCAAAAAAAAGGATGAGTTTTAGGGAAAGAGAAGGATAACCAAGCAAATCATAGTATGTAGTTAATTTTAATACGATAGACATGGCCCTGCTGCCCGCAGGTGTCCATAACCTCGACAAGGATGTCTTTTAACCTAGAGAAATGTCAGTATCCCACTTACTAGATATAGATTCAGAGTTAGCTTATTTGACTTTTTAGATGAAGGCAACTTTTCTGGCTTGGTAACCAGCTGATGGTAGTGCCACTCACAAGAAGTAACATGGATGAACAGGTCAGCTCGTGATGAGACCTCCTGTCTTCCATCTTTTTGGCTGAAAGCCATTACTCTAGCTTGGTGACCAGGAGCAGTAATGTCATGCATACTAGGTCTCATGATCGTGGTAGGTCGGCTCATCATGAGACCTACTATCCTTCCCTAAATATTTGTAAGCTCTGATTATGATTGACCTTAAAGGTTTCTTAATAAGTGGGGAGACAGCTCTACTCCTTAAGAGTACAGGATGGCATGAAAAGTTTTTAATGACTAATCATTGTTGGCTAATTCCTCTACCCTAAAGACTTGTTAAAGATATCCCAGACAATCACTGAAAGATTCTTTGAGTTAACAATGCTAGTGTTCTCATCAATAGCTCATTATGGTCTTTGCAAGAGTGGTCCATCATAGGGGTTTTCCAATAGTACCTTCAAAGGGAAACTGAAAATATATATCCAAGACAAAAACTTATTGGAGCGATTAATCATGGTTACTTTTTTCAAAATCATGAGGCATTAGAGCGAATTGTACTCAACAAGATTTGTCACAAATGTGTGTGTTAACAACTAATGTGGATAAAAAGTAGTTTTAATAGGCATTATTTAAAATTCAAAACCCTAATAGCATTATAACAGCTTTATTTATTTATTCTCCTACCCTACTTTACCCTAAGAGGTGAAAGACTCCAGTTTAAGTATAGGAGTACTTCCAATGACGCCATGTGCGTAACAATGTGTTGATTATACTCACACTTATTTTTAAAGAATAGACTTCAAGACATATGAAAGCATGAGAAATCAGTTGCTTTAATTGATATGGTACCAAGAGTTTCTGAATCTTGAGGAAATCAGATGGCTTGATGACTGCTCGAAACTAGGATTCAATGGAATCCACATATTTATGATTTTCCAACTGATACAAATCTTCCACAGTTTGATATTTACTCTTCTGGAGGCACAAAGAATCTGGTGAAAGACAAAAGATAAATCCCTCAAGTTTAGGTTCAAATATCTTCTTTTCAAATTGATAATAATGGTTGAGAGAGATTCTAGGGTTTTGAGTTTCTACAACATTTTCAGAACAAGTTCCAATAAAAGATTTCTTCTTTGGTGGTCTCTGAATTACACCTTCCCGGGGTGAATGCTCTGCAGTAATGGGGGAAGTTTCTAGATTCATTCCCTTTTCTAACATGGAGGGTGTGACATTTTGTTCAATAGGAGAATCAACAGAAAGAATAGGTGGTTCAAACTGTTGTGCAACCTGATGGTTTAGATTAGGGTTTAGGATGTGGTTTGGGCTAGGGTTTTGGTTAATGCATGCACTAAGGTTTGGATTTGGATTGGGATTAGACTTTGGACTAGGGTTAGGTCTAGGTTTTAAATCAGAATTAGGGTTAGGTCTAGGGTGTGGATTAGGGTTTGGATTAGGACCAGGGTATGGATTAAGGTATGGACTAGGGTTAGGGTATGGATTAAGGTATGGACTAAGGTAAGGATTAGGGTTAGGGTATGGATGAGGGTTAAGGTAAGGTTGCATATGTGGTTGGGACCATGGAGGAAGATAACTTAATGGTGCATTGGAAAGAAATTGTGGTTGTTGTTGGTGCTCATATGATTGAATTTGAATGGGATATTTCCCTAGAGAGAAAGATCCAAACGATTCTTGAGGCCATGGAGATATCTCGCTCGAGGATGAGGGCCAAGGAGAGGGCCATTGTGGCCATGAATTAGGATTTACAATTGAAGAAGGATTAAAAATTTGCCATGGAGCTGCAGGATTATAAACATATTAAGGAACCTGCTCAGGAAAATAATCATTATTCCAAGTATCAAATGGTGTTGGTTTTTGAGTTATACCTAGAGGTTGATTCAATTCCTTACTTGATTCCCTAATTACCTTTCATAATTGTGGCAGTGATGGGTAGTGTTCAGTTGCATGATCATCCTCGCAAATTTCGCAAACTTTTAGACCACTAAGTGGACACTTTCCAAGACAATGTTTTTTTCAACAGTTGGCGCAAAGGATAAGCAGTGGTTCTGCATCCTTCTCTTGCTCCTGCAAATCATCCAATTCCGAAAACAAATATTTAATAATATTAAAATTATTTTCAAGCAAGATATTAAACTCAGAACCTGTGAATTATTCTTTGGATGAGTTGTTCGTCTCTATAGTAGCATAAAAACTCCTCATTGAATGATTCCTAAAAATACCATCTTCTTGTTCTCCACAAGTCATCTGGCACATTCTGTCATCACATGTATTAGTACACAAGGGTTTTTACAGTACCCCAAAAAATGATATATCGTTAAAGACTGGACTATGAAGATAAATGAATTTAAAAAATTTTAACTGAAATACAACTCACCACACTTGCATGAAAGGAAAATGCCAAATCAAAGTACTATTTAATATATGAAAAGCAAAGCAATTTTGGAAATTAAATGTCTAAAGCCTGCTTCTACTTCTACACATAAGCAAGATAAGGAAATAAAAGTTCAAGAGATAAGCAAGATGGCCAGACTTTGGAGCAACCCCACAAAAGTGGATGCGTGGCTCTTCACTCACGTCTTGCCATACACTCTCTGCCCTCTAACGTCCTACAATACCCTTGAAACTCTGTAAGAAAAATTTTACCTGAGCCAAAATACAACTCCTCGGCAACGGTGCCAAAATGTTGTGCGGCTTAATTGTCGGATTAAACCTCTCAATATTAATTATCAATCCAGGAGTCGTAAACCTGAGTTATACTACGTATTAGCTCAGCTTAATGGTCAGAGTATAAATATATTCCTTTGTAATGATAAACTAGATACTAGAATGAAACACACATTTTCTCACAAATAAACAATCTTGAAAATAAAATTCACTGAACTAATTCCTATCAAGAAAACTCTATAGTGTAATTAAACTACACAACAATTCTAAATCATTCACACACTTAAATTCTACTTTTAAAATCTCCGATAATATCTTGAAAACCGTGATCTATTTATTCCTCTCATCAACTTGAAACTAACACTCAATTAGTTTAAGCCGCACAATTAAAACTTGAAAACTTGATATTGAGAGGTTTAATCCGACAATTAGTTTAAGCCGCACTGCATTTAAACTTGATATCTCTACTTAATCAAATCCACAGTCAAAATTGCTCACATAAGGAAATTATTAAACTATAAAAACAATAAAGAATCTAATTAAAAAGATATCTAAAATAAATAAAAATTCTAATTAAAAGAGATCTAATTATTGAGTGAAATCGTGCGTAAACAAACATTTAAATCCTACAAACATTCAAAGAAATTAGATAATGCAAACAATGATTTAATATTTTAAATAAGAAATGTTAAGATATTCAAATTCAAAGCATCTACAATCTGTTCTAATCTTGAATCAAATTCAAGACTTGGAAAACAAAATAATAATCTAAGTGAAAAATTAAGAAATATTAGATACTATTGAAAAGCGATTTAAAATAAAATATAATTAAACAAATTAAACTAAAGCATAATTCCTAAATCTATGAAGACGAGGGACTCGACTCTAGGTTGCGATGGATCCTTGCTACTCCCTGGAGAAAGTCCTAAACTAACTAAAAAAAACAAAAATTACAATGATGTCATAAAAAAAACAAATGCAAAAGCCAATTTTTTAAAAATGAAATGAGAACATTGAATCAACTATTAATCAACAAATACATCATTTTCTTCATTACAATTATTGTGCTGGGAAATTCGATGTCGGATCTATATATCCTTCTGCACCCTCTACATCTGAGAAGTTGACTTTATGTTGAGAAATATCCCTAATTGCTGGACGAACTTAATGATTATGCGCTCTCTTCATCTTCAGAAATCGATTTTGTAGATGAGAAATTCTACTCTCTAAATTCCAGACTAGCTGCTTCATCTGCGCTCTATCTAATTAAGGACAAACTCTCTCTAATTGATTGACTCCTCCTATCTAATCAATCTCATGGGCTGAGTCTACTTCTATCCTCATCACTCTCTCTATCGACTCCTTGGAAACTATTATATATACATTTTTAATTACAAACTTGGGCTTCAACCAAGAAAAATATAGAAGATTTTTGGTTTTAAAAATTGCCAGAATGAGAATTGGTTTTGAACAGAATGCCAATTCAGGAAAACGTTCCTCTTTTTGTGGGTTGTTGTTGCTAGAAGGTGTGGTCCACCTGCTCTTTTCTGGCTGGTGGAGATATTCAAATAGCCATGCATTATCACCAATAATTTCGCAATCATAGGCCCTCAATATGTACTAAGTCAAAAATGCATCAATGGCATATATCACAACCATTAATATGATATTCCACGATAATCCACTGCGATCCCTTGTAAAATCAGCCCTATATGACATTGTGACATGCGTGAGGACTAAACTACAATAGATGGATAAAACAGTCCCCTAAAAGAAAATGAAAAATAGAAACAATGGGGATTAAAAAATACACCAACTATAGTCCATAGGGCGTAACACGAAAATAGAAGAACAAAAGGGCCATTATAATTTATGGTTCAAGTCGCTGGTATCAGAAGAAAATTTTTTCTAGCCTTCAATTGCAGACAGCACACTCCCACCTTGTCCACTGCGTACTACTACCTCCCAACCAGGTCCCTTGAGAGGAAGAGTATCAGCATTGGCACTTGCATGTTCATCTGAATCAGTTAGCATATTAGATCAGTCCATCAGCTTGACAAGATTTTCTTCACTAATTTCACACTCAATGAGATCCTCCTCTTCATATTTTTCTTGCTGGATAAGTAGATCTAATTCCTCTAGCATGCTGGTATTCCGTTCGTGACGAAATTTTCCTTTCTCAATCACCAAGTGCTCCAACTTTACCTTATCAAATGCTACTTTAAGCATGCGACCCTCCACAAAGTGGGCTGTGATAAGCCTGTAAACATAAAAATGGCCTTATACTCCTTGGGATTCTTTGAATAGAACAAATGTTGGGATATGGGCATCGTGTCGCTTGAATTAATAGTTTTATTTGAACTTTGTCCATTGTGAGAAGTTGTGTTACCATTTTGAGCATCGTCAACTTCCATAGATCCTTGTTCAAAGTGTCTTTTGTCCCGATTGTGAATTATTTGGAGAATTTCCATCGCTTCCTCCAAAATGATGGTTTATGTGTATTTTATGAAAGGGTTAACAACTATTTGAGAGTGAAATGAGAATTTTTTTAATCCCCAAACATAACCAGAGTAGCAATATTCATAGAGACCCAATACGTTCACGTTCAAAAATGGTTTTTAGTGGAATATTCCCCTAACAATAATTCCTTCATGAAGCTGAATTTTGCCAAATGGTTTCTGGGTTATATGAAACAAGGTGCTCTAAAGAAAACCCACATCTCAAAATTTAGAGATTCTGCTCCATTGGGTCGAAAATTTGATATTTTCACCTACAACAATTTAACTACCCAGCTGTCGCTTTTATGCATTTGGTGAATTTGTACTCAACTGCATTCCTGCACTGAGACTTCTTGCAACCAAGAAGGAATTTATTAAAAAAAGTCATCAAATTAACTAATAACAAGAATAATAGCTATTGTTTCTAAATTCCTCTAATTAACGAGATAATGGATTAATAGTGATTAAAAACACCAGGTACAAGTATGTATTTATTAGATAAAAATCATAAAAATTCAGACAAAGATGCAGCTCAACAAGGTGGGTGTCAAATAAGAGCCCTAAGTCTTGTACTTGTGAAGGAAAACAAGACTTCTAGAAGGGTAAGTGTATTGGGCCCAAGGATATGGAGACTTTGAATGACTAAAGTATCAGTCAAGTGGGCTAGCCAACTAGCCCTATTTCACTATATTTTAGAGGATTGCGGCATTGAGAAGAAGGGACCTCCATATCCCTAGACTTATTATCTTCGAGTAGCAATATGGAAAAATTAGGCAGACTAAATAGTTGTTCACAAAAGAGTTTTGAACAATTGATTGAACACCTTAAGTGTTGCAGACCTTAAAAGAAAAAAGAGGTAGATAGAGGGAAAAGTTTTTTGAGCCAAGTTTAATAACATAAAGGAGTTGAGTTCATTGATAGAGGTAGATTGAGGAGTTTCATAATGGGAGGTAAGAGGACCTACCAGATGTGTTCAAGACATGTGGATTGAAAGGGCTATGTGTGGCCACCATAAAAAAGTGGGTCAAGTTTTGTCTTGTTCAAGGTATATTGGTTGTTAAAGGACTAACACCAAGCCCTATTTGTATTCCTTGTATCAGTGTGATTGTAAAGGACCATCATCCCTGGTATGAGAGCTCTAGCCTATTCTGTTATAGCTTTAAATTTAACAAAGAATGGTTTGAAAAAGTTAAAAAATTTCATGTAAACTAATTGATTCCCTGATGTGTGTAGATTTCATTGTGAAAAGTAGATGTGTTGTGGCACTTGAGTGTGTTTGAATCAAATATTCTAAGACCAAACACAAATTCTCATGTGTCATGGAAATTCAACATATGCCTTGTTCACCTAAGAACTACATGTAACTCATCTTAGACTACTCATGTCCAATCTCAACTAATCCCACTTAACAAGTTACTAAGACAAGGCTCATCACATCCAATTGTGTTCGTAAAACAACTAAGCATCATAGTTTACATCTTGACATGCCATAACACCTGACATTTATTAAATGCCTTGGAATTATGTGGCATGTGTTAGCATCCCGTACATTCCTTGACATGATTTTACACTCCTTAACACACCCTAGCACTTCCTGACACTCCTTTGTAGTTTAACATATCTTGGCATTGCCTAGCATATAGCCTTGTCACTCCCTCCTTAGCACACCTAGAACTCATTGAAACTACCTATCACACACTCTTATTCATTCATTTTCATGCATTTTTATCAAGTGCTTCCTTGTGTTTACCTAACACTCCCTAGGACGCATTGGCACACCCTAACACCTGGCACATCTTAGCATTCTGCCCTAGTACTCTAGCATTCCTTGGCACTACCTAGCATAGCTTTTTTAGGCCTTTGAGTTGCCTCATCTATGTCAGCATTCTCTTCTTCAGACGTTTTGTCTTTCTTTACCCCTGCCTCAAGATCCTTAAAGAGAAATGGCACTGCTAGTGAAATGATATGGAAAGGGAACAAAGGAGATGATGAGTTCTCTGACTAGGTCAAGGCATAACAATGTGTAGGTTAAGTGTTGTATTTTAGGATTTAATTGCCTTCTCTAACACCAATTCTCAAATTTATTAGTGGCCTTATCTTTAGAAAACCATGGATATGCAGGAAAAGTTTCAAAATACCTCTTGAAGCGCCTCCATAGCAAAGAAAATGGCTCAAAAAGTAGGTTGCAAAATAGTGGTAGGAGCACAACACAGTGGTAGGAGAATAACACAGTGGTCGGGTAGCTCGGGTCACCCTAAATGGGCCTGTTGTGTAGAGTCTAGAGCAGTGGTAGGAGCACAACACAGTGTTCAGGCGGCTCGGGTCACCCTGAACGGGCTTGTCGTGTAGATTCTGGAGTAGTGGCAAGAGCACAACACACTTCATTCATCGTTTGAAGTAGTGGCAGGAGTATAGCATGGTGTCGAGCGGTTTGGGTCACTCCTAAACATGCCCTCATTCAGCGGCTACAATAGTGGTAGGAGTGTAGCACGGTGTCGGGTGGTTCAGGTCACTCCTGAATGAGCCTGTCGTGCAGAGTTTGAATGCTGGGCACAAATGCAGGAGTGCAACACCAATGTTTAGGCGCACAGTGCAAATTTACACTAGGAGAAGCTACAAGCATGCAACGTGACTCTACAGGAGTGCAGCGCTGGGAAAAATTCACCCAAGGACTTCTGGCAGAAAAATTGGAAACCCTCTCTATGAGTGTAAATGAGCAAAGGAGAGGGGAGATGTTGCTTTGTAGGGATTTTGTAACTCTTTTGGAAAATCAGAAACACAACCCACTTTAATAATGTTCATTCCTTTTCACTTTTTCTCACTGTCTTTTAACTCATGCTTGCCCCTTTTGAAAATTTGAATATGCTTCTAACTTTTTCCTTTTCTAGAGAAAGAACCTTGAACTAACATTTACTGCCTCTTTAGGCTGATATTGTTCATCATTTTTCTACCCTTGGTGTAGTGGAGTATTTATTCTCATGTCTACCCCTTTTCATCTTCGTTAACCTATGATTGTACCTTTTGCTGAAGTGGGTTTAGTGCTTGTCTTCCAAACCCTATAAGGTAGCTTGAAAATCCTTGAAACAATGTGCTGTGATGAAGGAGGTTTCTTTGTCACTATTTTGACCCTCTTTGTCGATCTTCCCAATATTTTGAGTTTTTAGGGATAATTTAGAAAAAAAAAACAGTGTCATCTCCTGAGTTGTCAAAGAGGCACTTATCAAACTCACTATTTATGTCTAAAAGCCTACAATGATCATTTGAAGGGTTTTTAGGTGTTTGCCTTTGTACCCTTAGCATTTCTCTATTTCTTGGTCAAAATAGTCGTGAATCTTGATTCCCATCAAAAACATACCATGATGCTTTTTTCTAGGTTGTGAATGGTCCTCCCTTTTTACCTTACCTCATGGCTAATCTGATGGCTTTTTGGTCTTCTTTGTAGGAATGTAAGCAAAGGGTAGTTGTCCCTCTACAAGATTCATTCTTGAAGCCAAACAACTTTTTAATGATCTTTTTGATTGATGTACAGTATTGCTTATGTGCCATTGTCTTTTAGGACCTGCATGGATCTTTTTATGGGCAGCACTTCATAACAATCTCTCATGAGATCATGATCTCCCTTGTAAAATTAAGCCTGTTGTATTTTACTACCATCTGTGGATGCCTTTATGAGCTTTTTAGGTCTCCTTCTTTTCCTCTTTTTCTTCTATTGACCATTTACAAAACATCCCTACAGAAAAGCTTGGACATGGTAAATTTCTCCTTTACAGGCTTACTGCTTGATCAAGAGGATATCTTTGGAGGTCTTTGATATTTTTTGGACAGTGACAAGCTTCATTCCTTTGTTCTCTTGACTTCACCTTTGAATATCTATGGAAATAGTGGATTTAGAACCCTGATAGTGCATAACCTAGGTCACCCTATTTGACTCATTGTAATGCCCTTGGAATAGGTTCTTTGACTATAAACTTGAATCAGGGTTTGGTTGAGGAGACAGGATTTTTGACACTCTATTATGAACTATCATCCTAGACAACTAGAAAACCTTGTTTTAATTCAAAGGGCTTTTAGACAAGGAGTTTTGACAACACCATTTCTTGAGGCACTTGGTGAGTAGGGGAAAAATTTAGTTTACTTAGTGAAATAAAGTATGAAAATAGAGGGCTTAGGCAAATAGAGACATAATTTTATAGGCAGAGGTGGAAAATATAGTGAGAGTGTGGGACATTAGCTCAGGATTTGGTCTTATCTGGGTGATAGATTGGCCATGCTTTGATAGGGAAGTAGGATAGTGAAAAATTTCTTTTTGAGGAGATTTCTATAACTCACATGATTCTTGAATTCTGTTTCTAGAAATATAGGACAAATCATTTAGTCATCTGAACAAGAAAAAAAACACTAATTACTAACACAAGATACAAGCTTGAGAATGTAAATGCTATTATCGAGGATCAAATGGTGATGGAGGCTATTAGCAAAGTTGGCTGTCTCAAATTTTGTGAAAAGATGCAGGATTGACACACTTAGGTGTCCAAAGAGTTTGCCTTAAACCTCAGTGGAACCACTACCAAAATTGGAATGATAAATATGCCAGTCACACTTGAGATCATAGCTTCTATAATAGAGATACCAAGAGGATAGTAATCTTGGTTTAAATTTTTTAGGTTTGACATGGAACCATGCAAAGAATTTATGAAACCTGAATATGTAGATATGGACCTGAACAATGCAATACCTAGAAGATGTGTCAAGGAAAACTATGCAAAGCTGCTATTCAATATTCAAAGATACTTTACATGTGAAGGCAGGTGCCATAAAGTTTACACTTATAATTTCAAGCTGTTGTTGCATTTCACAAGTATGATATCATTAGACTTACCATTTTACTTGCATAGAAGCCTTGCCAAAATGGCTGAAAAAGTCCAAGACAAATCTGATGGCTATGAAACATCTTTGTTTCACCATGGTTTGATAAATTTATTGGTTTTGAATGAGCTTCAGAAAATAAATAGGGATTGGTCTTCCCTTTTTTTTATGAGTGGGTTTGAAATGGAAACCCTAACCCCAGCTAGAAACCCTAAAATTAAGGGGAATCCTTCACCACCAGTAGCAATATCCAGTCAGCCAGTGGTTACTAAAGCAAAGATGTTTGTAAAGTTGAAATTAAGGAAACAGGTTGAAAATATAATAGAGAAAACACCAGTGATTTTTGCAGAAACTCCATCACCTGCAAAACAAAGATTAGAAAGGGTCAAATAAGTAAAACAAAAACAAGTGGCCAGCAAGAAGGAAATCCAGAGAAAGAAAAGAAGCCAAGCAACAACATCAAAGGGGAAAGCAATTGTTTCAGGTACAAAGGAAAACCCAATGGTGAAAGGAAAATTGGATGATATAATTCATGCAATTGATATAGAAGAATCACCAATTGTGCAAGAATATTTCATTGAAGTAGATGAACACAAAAAAAAGAGAGTGAAATCAGTTAAAAAAATTGAATTTGAGGGTGAAAATGAAGCATTTATTTTCCAAGCAAGGAAACCTTTAACCAGGCATGAAAATAAACTCCAAGAAGGAATTAAAGATGTCCAAGTAACTATTAGAGCAGCTAGAGTCCCTAAAGAGGTGGTTGATCTCTCATCACCAATAATGGAGTATGCAGCGAGCAAGACAATGAAGGGAAAGGAACACATGACAGAGTGTCAACTACTTGAAGAAATACTGAAGCTAGAAAACCAAGAAATGGAAATGATGAGAAAGAGGAACAGAAAGCACAATATTGAAAAAATAGAATTCAAGAGGATGAAGGTTGTTTGGGAAGGTCAAATAGTTTCTAGGTCTGATATTCCAAGTAGTGCAGAGCAGTTTTTTACATGGACAATTCTAGCCATTAAAGAAGCAATTTTTTTTAGAGTGATCAACACTCATTTGAGAGCCAGTAATAGAAGGCTAAGAGGCCAAGTGGAGGATTTGGAGCAACAACTAAAACAGTCTCAAGATGAACTAAAAAACAGAGGTGCAAAATGACAAATTCAAAGCAAACTCAAATGGAAAGTGAAGAATAAACTTTATGAAGGTTATGTTTTTAGTCCAAATGGTTGATGGTTATAATGAAGCCAGTTATTTTCTAAAGTTGTGGCACCTTTTTGTTTCAAATTTTGAAGTAAATTTGGTTAAAACTGCTTACACAGCAGTTTCGTAGTGCACACAGTGCAAAAAGGGTGAAATGTGCTACAAAACTGTTGTAACAGCTTTTTCACCCTTTATTTATCAAGTTTTGGAGGGAAGATCGTATGTTTTGACTTGAAACTTCTAAAAAAGCTATGTCAAGTAAATATCAAAGCAACCCTGAAGGAAAGGAAGCAAAATTTTGATGGAAGATGGATAAAAAGACTACGCTATGAAAAGCGCTACGAAACTGTGTTGCTTTCGTAGGACAGGTCTTTTTTCACTATTTTGAGAAGTTCGAAGTTGATTTTACACAGCTGGCATGAGGGGATGATTTTGGACATATGATATTCATGTTCGTGACAAAAAATAGCCTCAAAGTTATGGGTTAATATTGGTCAGAGTGTTTCAAGAAAGTAAAAGAATCCTAAGCCTAAAAATAGGGGAGCACTTTCCTAGTTTACAGGATAGCAACATCATCAGCATTATGGTCATAATATGTTGGAGCTAATCATCAGGATTCGAATTTATGGAAATATAGGTGGAAAATGATGTAATTAAGTTTAGATAAAGTTGTTTTGAGTATAGTTAAAAGAGTTCTAATTCTATTTGTAATAGGGCTCTGTATTAGGTTTACAACATTTTTTGTAATAAATACAATGTTTTATAGTTAGGATAGGTGTCAAAGATAAGAATTCAATGTATCCATCTATGGAGAAGCTTATCTTATGATGTAAATGATCTATAAAAGATCAAGGAGTCGAAATAGAAGGGGTTGAACATTTTTTAGCAAAAATACTGTGTTTATTGTAAGTGACTGGTTTTCAACTTAATATAGAGTTTTCTACTTAGCCAACTCAAGATTCATGAAGAGGTCTATTGTGTTCTTGTTCTAATTACATCTTTTTACTATAATATTGCAGTGGTGTTTGCTTATGTTACTCAGAATTCATCATTGATGCTCTAACTTCCTTCATATACAAACTAACTGTGTGTTTTACAGTTTCATATGTGTATCTTTGGATTAGAACTCTCATATGCCTTGATTTCCATGCTAAATAGATGGTTTGGTTTTAGTGAAGCTATTTTGAATCCATAAGCCCAATGTGCACTTGCTAATGTGATTTACAACCAATATCTATCATTTATCTGCTTATTACCCCATATAGAGTTAGCCATCTATATTTATATCAAAAATCATTAACCCTTGAGAGAGCCCTCTCATGTTGAGGAGGCTAAGCCTTAATCAAAATATTGGTTTGAAACATTTACATAAGATTGATTTGATTGGCAGCCTATCAGGTTTGATTTTTTGATAACATATGGTACATTGCTTGTAAATCCTCTGCCCTGAAAGACCCTATGTTTTCTCCTTTTGAATATTTAAATTTCCTATCATCTATGTTTAAATGGTCAATTAACCATTTTAACCATGTCTATGTAAGGGAGAGTTTGTGGTCTTGCTGCCACCCTGTAGACGAATGAACATGCAACATTGAAGTAGGTTGGGTATGAAGTAGATTTCGTGCCTATTGTGGAGGCTTTGGTTATCACATTTGGATTTTCATCTTCAAACGTTTATACATTGTTTCCCAAGATTAACTTCCACAATCCTTGTTGCAGGTGGTATCTGAAAATAATGGAGACATGTCTGAGTCTTCAGTGGGCAGCGGTTGAGAAATCTCTTTGCCTTTCTTGATCATTTCATTCTTCCTTAATCTGTTAAATGGCTTCCTAATTTTAAGTAAACAAAGAGAGCATTGAAAGTATAAAGAAAATAGAGTCAAATCCGTTGTTAATATCAAACATGCATGAATAGATATGAATCTTTTTCAAATATAACAACAATCATCAATAATTATTTCAAAAATAAAATCTCTTACACCTTCACACAAAATATCCATCAATCAACTTAAAGGTGTTAGATCTTGGATTTCATTTTGATACGACATAAGCCATTTCACATGCTTTAGAAATCAAATGTTGTTAATTCGCACATCGCCATATATAGCTTTTACCGCTTGTGATGTTTATCCATAAATGCTGCGAAATGCGATGTGCGCAAACCACACATTGCAACTTTTATGTGATAATGAATTTGTTTTCGGTTTCAGTGATGCGAAATGTGAATTGCACATTCAAAAGCCAAGCGACCACCCTTTAATAAGAGTATAGAAATTTATCTTTGATGCTTTTTTGGCTCGTTGGGTCTGCACAATCGCACTTATATTGAATTTCTTTATGAGTTGGTTGATTTAAATAAGGTGTGATGTGATAAAGAGTTTATAACGATAATTGAAGTTTTTGCAAGCTTTTTAAAACATAGCTTTGAAAAAGGTTAGCGCATTTCACATCCTGTGTAACTTAAATGATTGTAAGGATTTGTAAGTTATAAGCTATGCGATTTGTGATGTGCTAAAGGAATTAAGCAGAAAAATCAAAAGAAAAATTTTATTTCCTAAGTTTTTTATTTTTAAAGCTAAAATTAAATTTCCTACTTATTTCTAAAGGGTCTTCATTTATTAAAATAAATGGGGGTGTTGTATAACACAACAATTGGTGATTCACTTGGGAGAACCTGATATCTCTGACTAAATTTTTGAAATTTCTAAAACATTTTGAAAATAAGAATAGTTGCAGGAATGAATTTCAAACAAATAATATCTTACTAAGTAATGAAATTTCTCTTATTTACTATTCATAAGAATCCCTCTTTTAAAGATATAAGTATGAAAATCTATAGAGTCTTTATTCAGTTGAAAAAGATAAAGTAGGTGGCTCTTACAGATTAGATTTATAAAAATTTACTCTTTTATCATAGGTAGAGCCTCTGCTCCAATAGGAAATTTTAAGCTTTTGGCAGGGTTGCCTTTTACCCAACAATGATAATTGTCCCATCCATTGTTTCTTACAATTTTCAAAATCAACTCTAATTTTTGAAATTTTTCTTTTTTGTATCATATTTTTATTTATTTAAAATACATTGTCTTGGCTTGGTAATCAAATGATGGCAATTTCATTCACTATTTGTAATTAAACTGATCAAGTTGACTCTTGATGAGACCCCTTGTCCTCTTGATATAATCTCAATTCATTACCCTGTTTTGGTAGGAAGTAATGGTAATGTCAGTTCAACTATTTCCCTATGAACATGGTAAACAAGATCTTGATGAGACTTATTATCTTTTAAGTTTTTTTTTTATTTATAATCCTTTTTTAATTTCTTTCAAAAATTTATAAGTTTTCCTGGATGGGGTGAATCATTGGTCCTTTTGAGGATTCTGGATAATAATGTGGAGTTTTAGATTGCTTTTCTATAAAAGAGTCTTTACTAATAATGCTATATAAGGATAAGAGCTCATTAGAGAATAAATAATTTCAGTAAAATTACATCTTTCAGTAAAAATAAAATCTATTTGTCTTTTCAAATATTTTAATTGTTTTCTTAACTCGTCTTATTCTTATAATCAATAAATAAAAGAGGATCATCTGAGATTTTATTTTGAAAAGAAAAAATTTATACTAAGAAACTTTTATTTCTTGTAAGAAAAAGAAAAAGACACTAGTATACAAGGAATAGAATGGGTTACCTCCTATGAAAAGTATCTTTTCAAAATCTACCCATTAATAGGAAAAGAATATTTTTTTCATGATAGATCTTGCAATAAGAATGTTGATGGGCCTATTTCTTCGATTATTTGAAATGGACATTGCCAGATTTTTTGAAACTTCGTGTGTATACCTTTTTCCTCATGCGCTTTGTCCCATTTCAATACCAAATCACCAATTTGAAATTTTTTTAGAGTAACAAAAGTTGAATCAAATGAGGCTTTTACTATCTCTTGATGATGTGCATGAGTCTGTTTGGCTTTTTCTCTTTCTTCTTCTAAGTTAATAATATGACATTGTCTAATTTGTAAAGAAGAAGTAGGAGATTCATCAATAAATTGTACTAAGGAAAGAGAGGGAATAAATACATTGGTGGGAAGTATAGCTTCTTTTTCGTAGGTAATATTAAATGGAGAAGTTCCAATAGAAGCTTTTTGAGTTATTCGATCTGTCCAAAGAGAAAAAATTAATGACTTGTGCCAATTTCATAGGTTTTGATCAATAGTTATTTTGATTATTCTAATCAAGTTCTTATTTTTAGATTCTGCCAAACCATTTCCGTGGAGATAATAATTCGCGGAATTCTTAAGTTTAAACACTAGTACATTTGGCGGAAATTTTGACACTTTAATTCCAACACTTTTGACGAAATGTCAGAAATTTCCCCAAATTTTATCAATTTTTCAAATCCCGCCACAAAGTGTCACTATATTAAAGTTTGGAGACAAGTGTCGGTCTTGCGACACTTAGAGGTAAGTGTCGGTCTTGCGACTTTTGTTTCGCATTAACAACTATTTGTTTGGGACAACTTTTAGTTGTTTCAACACTGCTTGATTCTTCAAGCTTATCCTTTAAACCATCTTAGTGTTTTGTACTCTCTTCAACTTTGTAGTGCTTTCCATTCCTCTTAGTCACATATGTTTCCTTGGTCTGTTAAGGGACAAGTTTGACAACATTAGGATGTTTTTGCAATAAACAAGGGTATTTCCAGGACACAGTCAGGTGGAGCAAGAGTATAATTAGAGCCAAATTTCTCATAAATGTGGGACACTCGAACTTAAGATTTTCTGGAGTAGTCATGAGGTGCAGTCTGGTTATTAATATTTCATCAGATGGCCATTCTCTGGACTTAAATTGTGTGACAACACTGGCTGACTTTGAAACTGGAGATTGAACATACATTTGGTTTGATTTCAGTAGAAATTTTCATCAATAAATGTAAAGCAACGGCTAACAAATACTATAAATTAATAAATAAAGAAGAAATGGGAACAAGAAATAATACTTACAATTTTTTTACATTGAGATGCAAAGAATAAGCAACGAATGTGCATAAACAAAGACCAATGAAATTATCATCTTAACCCCTAACCCCTTAAACACTAATTCCCAACCCCTAAACCTCTAAACCCCTAAACCATTTAATCCCTAAAACATAAACCTATAAAACCTTAACCCATAACCCCTAAACCCCTAACCCCTAACCCATTTAACCCCCTAAACACCTAGTAATCCCCTAACCCATTTAACCCCCTAAACCCTAAACCTATAAACCATTAACCCCTAACCCCTTAAACCATAAACCATTAAACCGACCTTAACCTTAACCCCTTTAACCCTAATTCCTGACCCCTAACCTATTTAACCCTCTAAAACCTAACCCCATTAGCCCCTAACTTCTAACCCCTAAAATCCTTAACTGCTAAATCCCCTAATGCCCTAAACCCCTAACCCATTTAACCCCCTAAACCCTAAACCTATTAACCCTTAACCTATTAACCCCTAACCCCTTAAACCCTAAACCATTAAAACATTAACCCTTACCCCTTAAACCATAATTCCTAACCCCTAACCCATCTAACTCCCTAAAACCTAACCCCCATTAGCCCCTAACTTCTAACCCCTAAAATCCTTAACTGCTAAATCTCATAACCCCCTAAACCCTAAACCTATAACCCATTAACCCCTAACCCATTAAACGCTAGTTCCCAACCCCTAACCCATTTAACCCCATAAACCATAAACCTCTAAACCCCTAACCCATTTAACCCCATAAACCATAAACCTCTAAACCCCTAACCCATTTAACCCATAAACCCTAAACCTCTAAACCCTTAACCACTAACCCTTGAACCCTTAACCCCTAACCCATTTGACCCCCTAAACCCCTAAACCCCTAATCCATTTAAACCCTTAAACCATAAACCTCTATACCCTTAACACCTAACACCTTAAGCCCTATTTCCAAACCCTAACCCATTTAACCCCCTACCCTAACCAATTTGCTAAGTTGTGACCGCATGGGTGCCTTGTGCACGTTTGTGTGGCCCATTTTCTGTTTCATTTGAGGGTGCCCGCCCAAACCCATTCGGGTCGAGTCGTTGCGGTTGAGGGCGCCTGCCCAAAAATGTTCGGGTCGAGTCATCTCAGTTGAGGGCACCTACCCGCCCAAACGCATTTGGGTCTGGTCATTTTGGTTGAGGGTAGTACTCATATCAAATATGTTAATTTGTGACTGCACGGGTGCCCTGTGCACGTTTGTGCAACCCATTTTCCTGTTGCTCCCTTGTGCCTTCGTTTGGTTGTGCATGTTGTGTCGAGCCATGTGAGGGTGCCCACCCAAACACGTTCGGGTCGGGTCATTTCATTTAAGGGTGGCTGTATCAAAATTGTTAAGTTGTGACCGAACGGTTGCCTTGTGCACATTCGTGCAACCCATTTTCCATTTTACCCCTTGTGCCTTCCTTCGGTCTCGTTGTTTCATTCAAGGGCACCCGCTTGGTCTAGTCATTTCGTTCAACGGTAGCCCGTTTACCGTTTGCTACCCTGTGGCATTGTTCGCCATGTCGTGCCGTGATCGGGTCTTGTCATGTGAGGCCACCAAAGGAAACACATTCGTACGGGTCAGGTCAAGTCGTGTGATGGTGCCCAAATAGCTAGAAATGAGTTCGGGTTAGGTCAGGTCGGTTCATGCTGTATTGTAATTAAGGGCGCCCAAGGAAACACGTTTGTGCGGGTCAGGTCGGGTCGGGTCGGGTCGGGTCGGGTCAGGTCATGCCATGTGAGGCTGCCCAAGGAAATGCGTAGGTAGGTAGGTAGGTAGGGTGCCCCTATCTCCCATCTTTTTATGGAGTAATTTGGTCACATATTCTTTCTTCTATGATACTGGTTCCATCTCTCTCTTAAGTCCTATCTCTTTTCCTTCTTCTCTCTCCCTTTCTCTCCTTATACCTCCCTATCTCTTCCCCAATCTCCCTCTCTCTCTCTCTACCCTCCAATCCTCTCACTATATCCTTGTTACATTGAGATGCAAAGAATGAGAAACTAATGCACATAAACAGAGACCAATGAAACTATCATCTTAATCGTTAATCCCTTAAACACTAATTCCCAACCCCTAACCCATTTAACCCCTTAAACCTCTAAACCCCTAACCGATTTAACCCCTAAACCATTAACCTCTAAACCCTTAACCCCTAACCCCTAAACCCTTAACCCCTAATCCATTTAACCCCCTAAACCCCTTGTAAACCCATAACCCATTTAACCCCCTAAACCAGCCTAAACCAATAACCCTTAACCCCTAACCCCTTAAACCCTAAACCATTAAACCCTTCACCCTAACCCCTTAAACCCTAATTCCTGACCCCTAACCCATCTAACCCCCTAAAACCTAACCCCATTAGCCTTTAACTTCTAACCCCTAAAATCCTTAACTGCTAAATCCCTTAACCCCTAAACCCCTAACCCATTTAACCCCCTAAATCCTAAACCTATAACCCCTTAACCCCTAACCCATTAAACCCTAATTCCCAACCCCTAACCCATTTAACCCCCTAAACCATAAACCTCTAAATCCCTAACCCATTTAACCCCTAAACCATAAACCTCTAAACCCTTAACCAATAACCCTTAAATCCTTATCCCCTAACCCATTTAACCCCTAAACCCCCAACCCATTTAACCCCCTAAACCCTAAACCTCTAAACCCTTAACCCCTAACCCCTTAAACCCTATTTCCCAACCCTAACCGAGTTAACCCCCATTTTTTGGTTTCTCCCTTGTGCCTTCGTTCGGTTGTGCACGCCATGTTGCACCATGTGAGGGTGACCGACCAAATCTGTCACACTACTTAAGTACCTCTTCTGACTGCATGGGTACCTTGTGCACGTTCGCTCGGCTAGTTTGCTCTTTTCTCCCTTGTGCCTTTGTTCGGTCGGGCGCGCCATATTGTGAGGGCGCTTGCCCAAATGATTTAAGGTCAGGTCGGGTCATTTTGTTTGAGGGTGGCCGTATCAAATTTTCTTAGTTGTGATTGCACAAGTGCCTTTTGCATGTTTGTGTGGCCTGTTTTTCGTTTTCTCCCTTATGCCTTCGTTCGGTCATGCGCGTCGTGTCGCGCTATGTAAGGGTGCCCGCCCAAACGCATTCGGGCTGGGTCGTTTTGTTTGAGGGCAGCCATATCAATTTTTCTAAGTTGTGACTGCACGAGTGCCTTGTGCACGTCTGTGCGACCCATTTTTCATTTGCTCCCTTGTGCCTTTGTTCGGTCGGGTGCACCCTATCATTTCATTTGAGGGCGCCTGCCCAAACCCGTTCCCTAATCCCTAATCCCTTAACTACTAACTCATTATTCAACCCCTAACCCTTAACCCCCAATCCCCTAAGCCCTCCAAATTCGATGAATTAGCTTTGAAGAAGTAATTGTTTTCTCCAATATGGTTTGTAAGTTATTTAAATAGAGGTTTCTTCTCTAGATTTCTTTTTTAGATCCACAATTTCATTTACTCATTTTTGAACAAGGCGTATGACACTCTTCATGTCTATGGGATTTTTTTTTGGCATGTGTTGTCCTTGATGGCAACTTAATTGATGAAATGAGATGATTGGAAATATGATGCGGAGTGTTGTCCTTGATGGAAACCTATCTAATGAAGTTGTACTTGATGAACTTGTTAATGATGTAAATCTGATGTATCTACAATCAGTATAGAAGTTGCAGAAGAAAGAATCTCCAGTATGTGCAAGAAGAATGTTAAACAAGGTATGTCACAAATAATACGTGGGTTTGTTTAGGGGAAGTCGAGTATGCACGCGGAAAAGATCATGGCAAGTCGCGTATGCCTAATTGCGCTCTAAATTTATAAAACTAGGGGACTTTACCATGGTATTGACCCATTGTATTGAGTGCTTGATTGTCTAATTGATCCCGCCCAGGAATACCATCGGAAGTGAAGTGGTTTTGGCTCATGGTATTGACAAAGGCTAAATCTATTTAAGGAGAATAATTTCATTGTGCAAGGGGGGAAAGATGTCTAGGTTTTAATGAATACTTCACTCTGAAGTTAATCTGTATGGATGAACTCTATTCTTAATCGATAGATCTGAATCTTTGATGCACCTATGAATATGATGAAGGTTTAAAATCTCTAGATCTGGAAATGATGAATCTCTAGGATGATCTGAAAAGAGGTAATGAAGACCTGGCACAAATCTGTTGAAGAAGTTGAAGAAATTTGGGTAAGTTCATAGATCTGGTTTGTTCTGCAAAGTTTATCTTATATAGATCTATACGCAGGTTCGTTTCATGGAAGGTGCGTGTATACGCGGATCTGTTTAAACAAAGGCGCGTATGGGCTGTTAGGTTTTTTTTTTCTGAAAAGGTGAAAAAATATATACGCGGGTTCGCTTCATTAAAAGCGTGTATATACGCAGGTCTGTTTAAAGAAAAGCGTGTATGGTATATGAACTGATGGTTGCTCAAAGCTGATTGAGTTTCTGCACATCTATTCTGAAGTCTGGGCTATCTCTGATATTCAGGTTACAGTGGTTTCACTATTCTGTTTGATGGAATGAGAAAGGATGTTTGTTGATAAGTGAAGAATTGTGTTGAAGCTGTTTGATCCAGTTTGAGAATTGATGAAACGTGGTCCATGGTGGTGCTGAGGGTTGTAGCCTTCAGTCAGGAGGTTGTAGCTCCCTTCCAGGAGAGACTGGTAAACAAGAGAAGGTTGTAGCCTTCTGCAGGTGGGTGCCTGCGTGCTGGTATGAGTCTGTGCTAGTACATGTTGTAAGAAGTTTTCTTAATAATAAATATTGAAGACTGAGACGACGGTAGCAGTGGTTTTCTCCGGAATTGTGTTTCCACCTAAAAATCCTGGTGTTCATGTGTGCTGCTTATGTGTGATGATTGTTCTGTTCTTTTTGCACTTGTTTACTATTTTCTAAACATTTGATGAATGAGTAATGCAATGATCTAAGTCAAGAACTAAATGCATAATTATATCACTGGATATATGCGAGTTCTGTAAAGGATATCCGCGTATATACGTGAGTTGGCTTCAGTAAAGTAGCGTATGGGTTTTTAATAAAGAAATATCAAAGTATTGTTGTCTGCACTAAATACTGATTCACCCCCCCCCCCTCTCAGTATTTTTCCCAACAATTGGTATCAGAGAAGGTCCTTCTGAAAAGGCTTAATCGCTAGAAGGAAGATCAAGCAAGATGAGCAATCAAGAGGGAACAACATCTATCAAGCCTCCACTCTTCAACATAAGTAATTTAATCTTCTGGAAAATAAGGATGAGATCCTATCTTCAGTCTATGGGAGCAGATATATGGGCCATTGTTGAACAAGGATATCAATATCCAGCTGCTATACCAACAGATCCAACTGAAAGGAAGGACTATGAATCAAATGCAAAGGCAGTCAATGCTCTAACCGGAAGTCTAACTGAATCTGAATTTGTCAAAGTCATGCAGCTGAATACAGCAAAGGAAATATGGGACAAAATCATTCTAAGTTATGAAGGTGATGAAAAGGTAAAAAGTGCAAAACTTCAAACTCTCAGAATTGAATATGAAAACTTAAAAATGCATAGTGATGAAAGTATTGCCAGTTTCTTTTTACGACTTGATGATGTTGTAAATCGTATGAAAAATCTGGGAGAAACAATCACGGAATCTACTTTGGTTGAGAAAATCTTAAGATCGCTAACGGAAAAATTTGAATCAAAAGTCTCTGCTCTTGAAGAAAAACAGGATCTTCAAACTCTTACTGTGGTGCAAATTCATGGCATACTGACTGCATATGAAATGAGGAGAGGAGGACCATCAAAAGTCAAAGAAGTTGTTTTTAAAGCTTCCACAAAAGGGAAAGAAGTTCATAAAGCAGAAGCATCAGGATATATCTCAGAAGAAGATGAGGCAAATTTTGTGAGAAGACTCCAACAAGGAACCAGAAGATTCAAAGGTAAGCTTCCTTTCAAATGCTTTGATTGTGGAAGAGTTGGTCATTATGATGCAAAGTGTCTTTATAAAGAAACATCTGCTAAAGGAAAAGAAGTAGAAAGAAGGAATAAGAACTGATCTAGCACTAAGAAAAGTTACTATACTAATGAAGACAGTGATGGGTTATCTGATAGTGAGGAAGAATGTGAACAAGATCTTAGACTTCTCATGGCATTTGAATCTATAGAAGAAAAGGATACGTTTGTGGATGCTCTAGAGGACAATGATTTTCTTGAAGAAAACAATCAACTCAAAATATTCTTAGAAGAATGTAAAATACTCTTAGAAGAAAGGAAAATAACCATAAAGACTCTGGAAAAGAAGTTTGAAGAAGCAAAGAAACACATTGAGAAATTAGAATGTGAAGTGGTAAGTGTAAGAAAAGATTTTAAGAAAGAAAAGACTCTGAATCTTATATTTGCTAAAGGATCTGAAACCTTAGATGAGATTATCAAGGTACAACGTTCTCCTCTTATAAAGACAGGTCTTCGATATACCGGAGAATCTTCTCAAGCTTCAGCACCAAATTATCTAAAAGCAATTACAGTTGGTTTACTATATTCTGCCACTCAGCAAGGGAATAAAAAATCTTTACAGGTAAAGCATGATCATCTCAATTCAAGGAACACTAACAGGGATATATTTCAAAGAAGCTACAACCAACAGGTAAATTCAAATAGAAGATTTCATGATCGTAGAAATTTCTACTTCAATGGACAATGTTTCTCATGTCACAATTTTGGTCATAAAGCTGTTCAATGTGTTGCATATAAAACCATCATGACAAGAGAAGCAAGAAAGAAAAGGATGGATATTGAACAAAAGAAGAATACCTATAACAACTTTTCTCCTCTTCAAAATGAAGTTGAATGTGCTTATTGCAATAACTTTGGCCATGAAGAATCTGAATGCAGGAGCAAAGTTTAGCCAAAAGAGCATTTTCCTTCAAGCTCCAAAGTGTGGAAAAAGAAGGAATTACAGGTTGAAAATTGTGGCATAGCTTTATTTGCAGAAGGTGAAGAAAATCAATGGTATGTTGATAGTGGATGCTCAAAACATATGACAGGTGACAAAAACAAACTTCATGCATATAATGCCCTAGAAAAAGAAAAGAATGTTACTTTTGGAAATGACACACCTGCTGTCATTAAGGGAAAAGGGTCTGTTTTTCTAAAAGAAAAGGTGAAAGATAATAATGTCATGTATGTGGATGGATTAAGACATAACCTGTTAAGTGTGAGTCAAATGTGTGATCAAGGAATTGAGGTTGTCTTTAGTTCAAAAGAATGTGTGGTACGTGATCTTGATACAGGTAAAACAATTATAAAAGGAAAAAGAACTCCAAACAACTTGTATGTATTGAAGAACGCAAAGATCAATGTTACTTGAGCAAATCTTGAAGAATTGGCTATGGCATAGAGAAGCTGGGGCATACGAACTACTCTCAAATCAACAAATCAAAACGGACTTAAAAGAGCTGGTCGTAGTGCTGCAATATTACTCTACCAGAGAGTATCATATGCAAATCTTGCCAATTCGGTAAGCAGACCAGAGTACAATTTAATTCCAAAGAAGGATCATCAATTAAGCCTCTTGAAATCATTCATACTGACATATGTGGACCTATGAGGAAAAATTCACCACGTGGGGAAGAATACTATATCTTGTTTATTGATGATTTCTCTAGAATGTGTTGGATAGGGTTGATTAAACACAAAGATGAAGCATATGAAAAATTTCAGATCTTCAAAGAATTGGTGGAAAATGAATTAGATCTAAAAATCAAGTGTCTTAGATCTGATCGAGGAGGAGAATATACATCAAATGAATTCCTTGAATTTTGTGAAAAACATGTCATAAAAAGACAGTTCTCTGTAGCTGGCACTCCACAACAAAATGGCGTAGCAGAAAGAATGAATAGAACAATTCAACAAATGGCTAGAGCTATGCTTGATGATACGGAACACGACACCATTTTGAGGAGAAGCGACACATACAAGCGGACTCAGCTTGTTCTCAACAAGGCACATGTTCGGGTAAATAGTGACAAAACTCCATATGAACTACGGTATGGTAATTCTCCCTCTGTGAAGCATTTTAGAGTTTTGGAAGTAAATGCTTTATCAAAAATAATGATGAAAATCTTGGCAAGTTTGAACCTAGATCAGATGAAGGAATACTTCTTGGTTACTCGTCTACAAGCAGAGCATACAAACGTTACAATAAAAGGCTTCGAAAGATTGTTGAATGTATTGATGTTGTTATTGATGAGTCTCCTGCAGCCCCTAAAGAAGAAAAACAAACAACAGAAGAAGACGATGGTGACTTTTTTCCTTATACATCAAATAGAAATGATATAGACAGTGGATCCAATGAAGAACCTGAAGATGATTTATCTGAAAAGGCTCCATCCAGATATGTTCAAAAGAATCATCCTGAATCTCAAATTTTGGGAGACAAGGAATCAGGTGTACAAACAAGGAGGACTCTTGTGGGATCTTCTAGCTATCTGGAATTTCTATCCACGATTGAACCACACAATGTCAATCAAGCTAGCAAATACGAATGTTGGATTCAAGCCATGAATGAAGAGCTTGATCAAATTGAAAATAATCACACTTGGTAATTGGTACCAAAACCACATGATAAAAATGTCATTGGAACTAAATGGATATTCAAGAACAAGTTAAATGAGAATGGGGATGTTATAAGAAACAAAGCTAGACTGGTTTGTAAGGGGTATACTCAACAAGAAGGTATAGACTTTGAAGAAACTTTTTATCACTGTGTTAGACTTGAAGCCATAAGAATGTTTCTTGCTTTTTCAAGTCATCAACAAATCAAAGTTTATCAAATGGATGTTAAATCTGCTTTTCTTAATGGTGATCTAGAAGAAGAATTATATATAGAACAACCGGAAGGATTCATTTTAGGAAATGATGAAAATCTTGTTTGTAGACTTAAGAAGGCTCTATATGGTCTCAAACAAGCTCCAAGGGCATGGTATTATCGTCTTGACAATATCTTCATCAATAATGATTTTCAAAGGGGTCTACTGATAGCAACTTATACAAAAAAGTTGAAAATGATAAACTTTTGATTGTGGTTGTATATGTTGATGATATCATTTTTGGGAGTAATGAAGAATCTATGAGTCAGAAATTTGCTTCTGTTATGCAGCAAGAATTTGAAATTTCCTTACTTGGAGAACTAACATTCTTTCTTGGCTTACAAGTGCATCAAACTGCAGCAAGTGCATCAAACTACGAATGGTATATTCTTAATCACAAGAAAAATATCTTAAGCAAATTTTGAGAAAGTGGCATGGAAGAATGCAAACACAGCAAATTTTCAATGATAAACGGTGTCTAGGTTCTCATGATGATTCTCCCACGGTGAATCAACGGTACGAGATCCAATGATGGAAGCCTACTTTATCCTTGGGACTAGGCCCGGACATTATGCATGCGGTTAGGTGTTCTGGACGATTCCAGAAGCTAATCCAAAAAGAGTCTGCGTTAGGGTTGTCAAAGAATATTCCAAATATCTGAGAACTCAAGACTGGACAGTGTCAAAATATTCAGTCTTATACTCGGCCTTTGGTGCGATCTGATTGAAGTTTAAATGTTGATGATCGGAAAAGCACTAGTGGTGGTGCATTCTATATGGGACCCCGATTAGTATCTTGGTTCAGCAAGAAGCAAAATTCTATTGCCTTATCTACAGAAGAAGCAGAATATGTGGTTGCCGCATCTTGTTGCACTCAACTCCTTTGGATGATGCAAAATTTACAATATTTTCAAATCAAATGTTCACCTCCTATCTCCATTATGTGTGATAATACAAGTGCCATCAGTATCTCAAAGAATCCTGTTATGCATTCCAAGACCAAGCACATTCCCATCAAGTATCACTTCTTACGTGAACAAGTGCTTGAACAAAAGGTGAAGTTGGAGTATGTTCCCTCCAAAGAACAAGTTGCTGATATCTTTACCAAACCTCTACCCAGGGAAGCATTCGAATATCTAAGAAAGAAGTTGGGAGTAGTCTCTACCAGTCAGAAGAAAAAATCTGCTTAAATTCAGAAGATTAAATTTGATACGTGGGTTTCCTGAAAGACAGTCGCGTATATACGCGAGTTCATACACAGAAAACCACGTATGAGTGGTTGCTGACAATTTTTCAGGGTCAACATTTCTTCAGCACTAGCTGTGGTGCTGTTTGGTATCTCTGATGTGGTTTGGAGTCTCTGATGGTATTTCAGCTCTTATATTTTTGTTTCATTCTCTATTGGGTGAAGATGCCTTGATGATTTGATGTTGAAAGTGTTCAGGATGCACAAGCAAAGGGGGAGCTTTGGTCATATGGATGCATTGGATGCACAACTTTAGGGGGAGCATTAGCCTTGCTGAGTATAATGCATTGTTGGCATTATGATGTATGATACCTCTCTTGAGTTCTTTCTCGTATTGGTCATAAAAAGTCATATTTGTAATTTGTTGAAAAGGTCATGTTGAGACCTATGATGTAAAATTGTAATTTTCAATCATGTAAGGACTTGTTCAAATTTGTAAACCCACTTTGTTGGGTAGATGAGTCAAAATGTGTAAATCCACTTGGTTGGATCTTTGATGTAAGTATGAATCCTTGGTGATAGGAAAGGTCATAGAGTCATGTACTTCATCGAAAAATATGTTTGAAGACTCATCTTGAAATCAGGGGGAGCATGGTAACTTCAGTGCACATCAGATCTACAACGCTCTTATTTCTCATGATGGTTTTGATCCGCCCTTTTCACTTGATTTCAAAGGGGGAGAATGACATGGTGTTTGAATAGGGGAGATTATCATGGTATCTATCTGATGTGGTGATCAAACACCATCGTGGTTTCCATCAAGACCAAAGGGGGAGATTGTTGGCATGTGTTGTCCTTCATGGAAACTTAATTGATGAAATGAGATGATTGGAAATATGATGCAGAGTGTTGTCCTTGATGGAAAACTATCTTATGAAGTTGTACTTGATGAACTTGTTAATGATGTAAATCTAATGTATCTACAATCAGTATAGAAGTTGCAGAAGAAAGAATCTCCAGTATGTGTAAGAAGAATGTTAAACAAGGTATGTCACAAATCATACGCGGGTTTGTTTAGGGGAAGTCGCGTATGCATGCGGAAAATATCGTTCCAAGTCATGTATGCCTAATTGCACTCTAAATTTATAAAACCAGGGGACTTTACCATGGTATTGACCCATTGTATTGAGCGCTTGATTGTCTAATTGATCCCACCCAGGAATACCATCAGAAGTGAAGTGGTTTTGGCTCATGTTATTGACAAAGGCTAAATCTATTTAAGGAGAATAATTTCATTGTGCAAGGGGGGGCAAGATGTCTGGGTTTTAATGAATACTTCACTCTGAAGTTAATCTGTATGGATGAAATCTGTTCTTAATCGATAGATCTGAATCTTTGATGCACCTATGAATATGATGAAGGTTCAAAATCTCTAGATCTGGAAATGATGAATCTCTAGGATGATTTGAAAAGAGGTAATGAAGACCTGGCGCAAATCTGTTGAAGAAGTTGAAGAAATATAGGTAAGTTAATAGATCTGGTCTGTTCTGCAAAGTTTATCTTTTATAGATCTATACGCAGGTTCGTTTCATGGAAGGTGTGTGTATACGCGGATCTGTTTAAACAAAGGCGCGTATGGGATGTTAGGTTTTTTTTTATGAAAAGGTGCAAAAATATATATGCGGGTTCGCTTCATTAAAAGCGCGTATATACGTAGGTCTGTTTAAAGAAAAGCGCGTATGGTATCTGAACTGATGGTTTCTCAAAGCTGATTGAGTTTCTGCACATCTATTCTGAAGTCTGGGCTATCTCTGATATTCAGGTTACAGTGGTTTCACTGTTCTATTTGATGGAATGAAAAAGGATGTTTGTTGATAAGTGAAGAATTTTGTTGAAGCTGTTTGATCCAATTTGAAAATTGATGAAACGTGGTCCATGGTGGTGCTGAGGGTTGTAGCCTTCAGTCAGGGGGTTGTAGCTCCCTTCCAGGAGAGGCTGGTAAACGGGAGAAGGTTTTAGCCTTCTGCAGATGGGTGCCTGCGTGCTGGTATGAGTCTACGCCAGTACATGTTGTAAGAATTTTTCTTAATAATAAATATTGAAGACTGAGACGATGGCTGCGGTGGTTTTCTCCCGAATTGGGTTTCCACCTAAAAATCCTGGTGTTCATGTGTGTTGCTTATGTGTGATGATTGTTTTGTTCTTTCTGCACCTGTTTACTGTTTTCTAAACATATGATGAATGAGTAATGCAATGATCTAAGTCAAGAACTAAATGCATAATTAGATCATTGGATATACGCGATTTCTGTAAAGGATATCCACGTATATACGCGATTTGGCTTCAGTAAAGTAGCGTATGGGTTTTTAAGAAAGAAATATCAAATTATTGTTGTCTGCAGTAAATACTGATTCACCCCCCCCCCCTCTCAGTATTTTTCCCAACATTTTTATCTTGAAGCTCATTATCTATACAACTATTTGTTGCTTCAAGGGTTTCCTAAACTTCTAAACCTCTAAACCCCTAACCCATTTAACCCCTAAACCATAAACCTCTAAACCCTTAACCATTAAACCCTATACCCTTAACCCATAACGCATTTAACCCCCTAAACCCTAAACATATAACCCCTTAACCCCTAACCCATTAAACCCTAATTCCCAACCCCTAACCCATTTAACCCCCTAAACCATAAACCTCTAAACCCCTAACCTATTTAAGAGCCCGCTTTGTAGCCTCCACAGTCTTGAATTTCACAAATGAAAATCCCCTAGATTTGTTGGTATTATTATCATATGCAATCAAACCTTCTTCTATCTCTCCATATTTGGAAAAAACTTCTAAAAGCTTATCATTGGCCGTGTCATATGAAAGACCACCAATGTAAAGTTTCCTTTGAGCCTGATCTGTACTTTGACCAGGACCTATGCTTGCCACATCTGTCAGATTGCTTACAGTAATCCTCCCATCAATAGTCTTGCTAGGCTCTTTCAATGCCCTTTGAGCAGAATCCATATGCTTAAATGCGATAAAGCCAAATCCTTGTGACTTTCCTGATGTCTTATCCATTATAACAACGCCTTCTTCAATCTCCCCATACTATTCAAATGCATCACATGGGGTCTGTGAAGAAGTATCCCAAGCCAATCCATGCACAAACAGCTTCTGATGAGCCAGGTCCTTGCTTGCAACATCTTTAATTTCTTCTGCAATTGCAGGGTATGAAGAACCTGCATTGACCATCAAAGAGATCAACTGCTCTTTACTCAGTGGCTCCAACAACGAGTGTAGATCGTCCTTATTTATTATAGAAAATGTATCTAATTTGAATGAATGAATACATAGATTACTATCATTAAAGAAAAAAAATTTAAATTTCACTTTTAATGTAATACTTAAAAATAAGGATAAAAGAATACATAAATTATAAAGAAAAATTATTAAAAAAAAAGAGATTAAAACTCCAAATATTTAAAATACAACATAATTTAATAGTGTAAAGTTTAACACTCCTTTTAATAAAGCATGATGGTTTAGTAGGGTAGAAGGATTACTATATGTAAAAATCAGTCCATTATTTACTCATATAATTTTAATTGCTTCTCAAAAAGATATGTTTTATTTTTTTTATTGTAAATATTTTTAAACAATCGAAATAAACAAACATTTAATTATTTAGAAATTATTATAATTATTAAAAATATTTATTTTTAAATTAATTTGAGTGGCCTTAAAAAAACACACATGTTTCATTTCAAAATGTCAAAAATTTTGAAATATCAGAAGTTTTAATTTCCCTCGTTCATTTCCCTTCGGTTGCATGGTTTGTCCAGGGAAGGAGGGAGAATGCAGCCATACTGTACTTGTCAATTTTTACGAAGGATGCAGCCATACTATTGTAATTTTGGAGGAAGGATGTGGGAGATTTGTGCGCTGAGCCATGCTCATGGATCTAGCACCATGGACAGTGTGAGGATCTTTGCATTGCTCTCAACTCCACAACTCCAAAAACAAGTACTCTTATTCTTCAATACAACAAGAATTTTGGTTGGCGTTTTAGTTTTTTTTTCAAGATATTGTCTCATGGGTCTGTTTGTAATTTGTTCTATTGGGACTGCAACCCATTATCAACCCGATATGATGAAAAAAATGTACAGTGGCCTCTATGGGAGCTTATAAGCCTGATCCACAGGTGTCTTTTCCTTGGATCTACCTCTCCAGGGAAACAATACCGAACTGCAATCTCGATCTGGGTTTTGATCCCTAGCTAGAACTTATATTACCTGGACTATTTTGATCCCTAGCTAGAACATCTTATACTTGCATCATAAAGATCTTGAAAGTTTGGAAATTTCAGTAAACAATTCGTGTTGGAAATATGGAAATATTGACTTGCCACTGCATAAACAGTTAATATGGAAATCATTTTTCGCTGCATCTGTAAAGAGAGTGCAACAAATTACTTTGAGTCTTCCATTTTGTATGGACGTTCCAAATTCTTTGTTTTCCTGCAACTGCCTCACTTTTTTGGAGCTCGCGGATTTTGATTTCAAACTACATTTAGAATTTTCCGGTTTTAGATACCTTAGAACATGTTTTCTATCAGATGTCTATATTATTGATGATATGCTGGAGCAGCTTGCAGCAAAATGCCCTCTTACTGAAAATTTGAGCGTTGGATTGTGTACTATGGGCCTGAACACTTTGAAAATTTCTTCTCAGAGTCTCAAGTATTTTAATTTTTAGCGAAATCACCATAAAATCCCACTGACATTAACAGTGAATTGCCCGAAGTTGGTGAATGTTACAATACAAAACTCAATGTTGAGTTTGGAGCTAAATTCTTGTAGGGATCTACATTTTTCCACAACAGGGCTTAATGTACTAGAAGGTCTTTCTAACAGGAACTCTCTGAGAAAAATAACCCTTTGTGGGTGGAGTATTCACGTGCCTTCGCTCACAGGACTTGGCCATTTTTCCAATCTAGAAGAAATCTCCATGGAAAGCAATTCTTTTGAGGCAGCAAGTCTAGCTACAGGAAGCTTAACCCTCCCACTATTAACAAATTTCAAGAAAGTGTGTATAAGGGTTTTCGGGTTGGATGAGGAGGAAATTTCTCTGATAGGCAGCCTTTTCAGAAATTCTCCTTCTCTGTAGAGCATTAGGAGCATTATTGAAGTGCAATCATGGTCTAGAATGTAAATAACTTCACTTTTTAATGTCAAATGCATTTTTTCAAAAAGAAAAAGCTTGGTTTCAAAATTAACAATAAACCAAGGTGCATCAAGACCCCAATTCTGTTTTAATTTTTTGGTCTGTCTTTCTGTTTGATTTTAGGGTTGGACAGTTAGAGCTGCACAAGAAATTTCATGTGAAACATTCATTTGTGAATACCTTGGAGAGCTCTTAAATGATCAAGAAGCAAATAAAAGAGGAGAAAGGTAAATTTTTATCTTGTATTAAATTTTGTTTTCCTATTTCTTCATCATAAATGGTTCTCTAATTGAATGCACCTATTTCTTACTGCCACTGCTTTTCTTGTTTATTCTAAATTACTACTATTCAGGTATGAAAATGAAGGTTTTAGCTACCTATATGATATTGACACCCATATTGATACAAGTGATTTGATTGATGGTGTACAACCATATGTTATTGATGCTACAAAGTATGGGAATGTTGCATGCTTTATAAATCACAGGTAACACACATCGTTCTGATTTCTTAGTTTTTTTACAACTTTTAAGAATAAGTTTTGATACTGAACATAATATTCCTAGAATCATTTTTTCAGGGGCTGAGTGTCACTTATGTACTAGGTTTTTCTTTTTAGTGGCACCAGATTCTTTCCGCTTCAACCATGGGACTAATATCTTTTATGTTCGTCTTGGATCTCTTGTAAAGTTTGGATTACTTACACAGGTAAGAATTTATATTTCCATGGAGTGGGTTGGAACAAATAGTATGCTTGTCTGCAAAGGAAATGTGATGCATCATACTTGTGCTACCATTGTGGGTGGAAACCATACCTCTCCAAGGTTTTGTACTTGTTAATCTCTTATATGATCCCTGCTTGGCTCAATCTATCCTTTATATTCTCATTTTTCAAGAAGAATAGAGACTCTTGTCATCTAATGGAAGCAGAATGCTTCAAAATATGTACTTTGTATATTGTGTGTAGTACCAAAAAAATTCAATAAATATCCATTTCCATTCTTTGATGGCCATAAATGTCGCAAGCAGCTCCAGTAAGCCCATTTCCACTTTGCATCTTTGTTTGAATGTTCAGTTTAAAGTTCTGGAAGATTTCATGGTCAAGGATGCAACTGATCTGATACCTTATGATCCGTAAATGAGGGACTTATAGCCTCCCACTCGCTTGACCAACACGGATCCTCTATGGAAGTTTGTTTATGATGAACCTCATACTTGTACAGAGCACTCTATCTGCAGAATGGCCACTAGGCCTTTTTTCCTCTACCTTGTGCTAAAAGTATTAGCATATAAATATCACATAATATATTGAGAAAGTAGAGGTAGGCCTGTTCCTTTACCTTGTGCTTCATTGCTTCCAAAGCTTAAGTCGTATATCAGGTTTCGAAAGAAGATTCGGTTAACCCGTTGTAAGTGTATCCTTCCCTAGACATGATGTAACTAATGAGGATATATGCTAGTCCTTGGAAGTGCATGAAAAAGTCTATTTACTTGTGAAATGATAATGTATGTATGTTTGTTTGGTTGGTTTTTGTTATATGTATATATAAATGTACTTTTTATTTATTATATTTATATGCTAATACTTTTCTCAATATATTATGTGATCTTTGTTCTTCGAATGGCTACAAGGTTTATGTTCACTGTGTAACCTCTGCTCCGGATGATTGGCTGATTCCTTCTTTGCATAACCTGCACACAAGGAACCAGATTACAATGCAATTGAAAATATTTGTTCTTAATGAGCCAACCAATGCCAGGTATCTCACTCTGTTACATGAAATTCCCTAAGAAAGTAAGGGATAGAAAAGTATCTTATGATGAGAAATATCAAGATAGATCTATCATTTTTCAGTTTCAAAACAAATAATAAACCACCTGTCCTTCGGTAACCAAATTTCAACATAATTAAGTTAGTTACAACAACTAATAGATGTGAAAAAACAACAAGGACAATTGATTATACCATATTGGCATTGTGCACTTTTAGGACTTAACGTTTTAGTAAATGCTTACAAAAACTCTGCGTTATATGATTTTTATACAAAGAATTGTATGTCCAAGAAAAAAACTTCACACATCTAGATACCCATACATTTTTTCATTTATAGAAGAAATAATTAATAGCCCAATAGAGGAAACAGAAAACTAGTTAATTTTTTCAATTTCTAACTTATACTGCAATATTTATGAAGCAAAAACTAGATTGAAGATGCCTACCTGTTCACCTTGACATTACCATCAAAGACAGCATGTGCAGAGGGATGTGTCACAATGCACTTATGGAGCTTCCTGCTATAGCCTCTTGGATGGTTTAAAATAATCTTGCTATGTAAATCTTGTGTTTGGTTTTCACCTACCAAGTGAAAAGTAGATACCTTTGTCACTGTATCAGGACCTAATTGTTGAATCTGTAGATTATGCCTGCTTAACCTGCCTCCAGAACTTGTCTCTACCAACTTGTAGCTACTTAAGGTACCCTGCATTGATGAAATATATGTTAATTTGTAGTTTCCTAGGTGTAATACAACCTCCCATTCTAGTTGCACATCTACATGTGAAATAGTAGCAAATGTAAGCTATGCAAAATATACATAAATCAATCAGATGCTATCATTTGGAGAGTATTTACAAATCTTGTTAAGGTGTGACTTAGAAAAATCCAAGTTTTATTCTTGATCCTCGTGATGTTTTTGAGCAAGGGTGAATGTCGCTATAGCTGAATTTGTAGATGAAAATATCCCAGTTTGCCAAGCACATGTTTTGACTGTTCTAGTTGTTACTTATTATCAAAGAGTCACAAGAGAATAATAAGATGCATAAATCGCAGCTGCTTCCTCAACAATACTCACAAGATCCTTAGGGAACTACAACAACCTTTAAAGGTTGGTGCAAAATTGAGTAGTTGGAGATCCAGTGCAACATTAATGCTTGAGAACAAAATAGTTGCTCTCTCCTGTTGTGGTTATGTGTTTTGATAGATTGGCTTACCAAAAGACAAGGCAACATCAGAACCAATCTTTAAAGTTCCAGGATCTAGTCCTCCTATTCTCAGAGAGGGATCTCTCAAATGTTTGCAAAGATATGTCTTGTTTTCTTTTAAGTATTGATTTTAGAATAATTATTAAGTGCAGGTGTTTTGTTTTGTTTGTTTGGTTGAATTGGTACAGAAGAACATGAAAGGTCTAGGAAAGATAGATAGAAAGGGGAAATGTTAGGTTCATTGGGCAATGGAGTCAAGAAGAGGTTTATGACAAACTTATTAATGGATATGGGATATCAAAGGGAAAATCTAACTTGGCCACAGGATCCTTTGGTTTTTGTGAATGAGATGGACATTAATGATTTGGAAAGAGAAAATGAATTCTCAACAAAGGTAACTTAAAAGCATAACTTGAAAAATAAAGAGGTATTTGATAGACAGGGCTAACCATGAATTCTATAAACCACACTTTAAGCAAATAATGACATCAAGACAACTTCTAAAATGAAATCTAAGATTCGGGAGCACATCCTATTTCCTCAAATATTTTATTTCAAATGACTTAGAAAACATAAAAGATTCACTGATAATTGCAGTCATAGAAGAGGGAACACCTAAAAACATCCATGATTACAACTATAAATACCTTTAAAAAAATTCTCAAGCAGGGACAAAGGGTATGATCAAAACAGACCTCCTTGGCTAACTGTAAACAATGGTATTTCAAAGGGAGACTTCAAAAACAGTTTTCAAGTGGCAGCAGACAAGCGAAGCCATAATCATGGCAAAATGCTTCTTGAACTATTGAAAATAAGCAGCACAAGGACTAAAGAAAGATAAAACTCTAAAATACCTCGGCGAAGAAAACATAAAACATTGAAGGATACAAAAACGGAGTCTAAAGTTGCTTCCGAGAGTCTCATTCTTAGCCTAAAATTTTCATCCTACTCTAGTAAGAATCTGTGGAACAAAATGAAAACGGGAAAAAACAATATAAATGGACCAAAACAACCATAATAACCAAGCTTCTGGATCAATGATAGGGCACTATAAGTGTCTTTTCTTGCTTTATCAGCTTCAGAAGAGCTTCATTTATTCTTTAAATTAAGCAGAGACTATGTATTATTTCAGAGAGTTTCAGTATTACAACTAGTGACCAAACAACCCTTTACAATGTGCTCCTCAAGGATATTTTATAATAAAATGAGGAGGTGGAAGAGTTCCTAGGGTTGAAATGTAATTAATTCTATACTAAATGCAACTCCTAGCCTTGAAAACCATGCTACATGCAAGGCATAGTGAGAATGTATTTAATGCAACTGTGTTTTCATTGCTGGCTGCAACACCCAAGCAATGGGAAAAAATATTGACTTTAAGGTTCTTTTTATCCTTTGAAATAACTTCACTGACAGTTTAAAATTTGTTCTTTTGTTGGTAATAACTGTTCAGGTGTCTTTAGGCAAATATATTCGGACTGGGCAATAACTATGCCTTCATTTGATTTATTGAGGCTGCAGGTGGCATTTTTGATAGCTGGGGATTTAGTTAGCCCCTTTTATGTGGCTCTGAGGTGTCTTGTAGCTGATATTCCTCTGTTTTACCTTAAAAACTCTTTTGATCTGCTTTTGGCCTGTGTTTATGCTTAATTAGTCTTTATCTTCATGTTTAGGCGTTCATTCTCTGACATTAGCTTTGTTTCTTTAAAACTGAGGATTAAAACTGTGATCTTCAATCTTTGGCTCTAACTAATCCCTCTTTAACCTTGATTCTTCATTATTGATACACTTTGTTGCTTGTTTACAGTGGCACAACTGATATTTGGTAGTGGAGGGTTTCTGAGATCAAAGATCATGCTCCAAATGATTCAAACAAATATTTTAAGCCCGCAACTCCTTTTTCCTTTGATTTTAAACGGCAGAATCGTCATTTTGGGCCTTTTTTTCACCTGATAGTGACTGGGAAGAACACAGAGCAAACACTATTTAAAACCCTGCAAAAACACACAAATTAATTAAGAAATCCTGCGAAATTGGGTTAAAACTGCTTCAGAGGTTTTAATGGAGGGAATGGAGCTGTTCGAAATGGAGGATTTTGCACAAAAAAGGGAGAAAACCCTTGGCAAAAGAGGAACAGGTGCAAATGCAGTTTGGGCGTGAGGATGAATAAGAACCGTTAGATGAGGTCAATGAACGTCGGAGATTTCCTAACGAGATCGTTTGGAGAAAGACGGAAGGCAATTGAAAAGAGATCAGGATCTAATGTGGGCCGTTGGATTAAAACATTCGACGATGGAGATTGTCCAATGGCATCATTTGGGAGAATGGATGAAGGGAAAAAGGCTTGGGGTGCGATATATCGTGAGCCGTCCGATTAAAACAATTGACGGGTGAGATCATTTGATGAAATTTTTTGGGGGAAAGGTGAAGGGCAAACAAATGGATCGCATTACAACATAAGCCGTCCGATCTTAAAAATCAACGGCTAGGATCAAAAGATGAAAAACATGGAGGTGAGAGTGGCGGTAAAGTAGAAAACAAGAATGGTTTTCGCGCGACATTGGAGCGGTTTTGGATTTTTCCGAAAAAAACGCGATTCCATTCATTATCTGACACCTGTCTTTTCAAAACCACCCATTTCGCATTTTTTTTTGTTAACTCGCGGGCGCAAAACAAATGAAAAACGCATCGAAAACCATTGAATGAGGGGTAGCAGATCCAATGGTACGGATCGCATGTGATGGATGAAGAGCTGTGTAGGCGGAAGAAGAAGTGGGGTCCACAGTTATGTCATCACTTTTGTCGTGTGGTGGATGGCCATGATGGGCCATCTGGTTAAGTCTTGACTATTAGATCTTCTTGATGGACGATCAAGATTAAATGAGGAGGGAGATGGATGAAAAGATATGGCAAGGGTACGGTGGAGATCGGATAACCCCAGGGCCGTTGATCTATACAGATCGATGGTCCGGATTAATTTAAATCATGTTGTCAGGGTAATGAACAAATAGAGGAGGAAAGGGTTTTTTTTTCATGGGTTTGTGCTTTGGCAGAAGGATGAGTGCTAGACAACCGTTGATCTGCAGAGATCAACGGTCTAGATTTGTTTTCAAACTTATATGTCAGGAGCGGAAAATACAAAGGAAAATGGGTTCGGAGGAAGAGTTTTTAGGCCTTTAGGGCCTGATTGCAAGGCTTTGGGGCATATGGGGAAAGGGGTTTGAAGGTCTTAAGCCCTTGGGGGCTAAAGAACCTTATAGTGAAAAAAGGGTCTTTTTGACCAAAAAATAGTGATTTTTAAGCCAAACTAAAGGTTTCGATAGAGGAGATAGGAGTTTTTAAACAAAATGAAAGGGGATCAAATGGTTTAAAATGGTCTTTGGAATGATTCAGAGGTTAGATGAAGGGTTTTTGAGGGATTTTGTGAGGGGAAAAATGGGTGAAAGTGGATTTGTTTATGAGTGAAAGGAGGAGTAAAAATGATGGAAAATGAGGTTTCATAAGAAGTTTTTCTCTTGGGGAACAAAAGGTTTTTAGGATAAAAGGGAAAAAACAGTCAAGATTAACTCAAGGAGTAATAATTGTTAGCCATGCACAAATTCTGTCATACACAATGGTGGCTAGATTTTGTCTTAAAAAACTTCAAGAGATAGTTCCCTTTGAAAACTTATCATATTTTAAAGTTTTTATGATGATTATTACTCTTTCAGTTAATCTTCACTACTGTTTCCCTTTTATCTTAAAAAACCTGCTATTTACCAAGAGAAAAATTGCTTATGAAACCTCATTTTCCATCATTTTTACCCCTCCTTTCACTCACAAACAAACCCACTTTCACCCGTTTTTCCCCTCACGAAATCTCTCAAAAACCCTTCATCTAACCTTTGAATCATTCCAAAGAGCTATTAAACCTTATATTTCTCTTTTATTTGGTTTTGAAATGCCTCCTTTAGCCTATCGGAACCCTCAGTTTGGCTTAAAAACCCTGTTTTTTGGCCTAAAATCACCCTTTTAACATTATATAGGACTTAAGCCCCTGAGGGCTTATTTCCTTTAGCCCCTCCATCTCATGCGACCTTAAGCCCTGCAACTGGGTGCTAAAGTCCTTGAACCCTCGTCCAAATCCATTTTTTCCTTATATTTTCCACTCCTGACTTATAAATTTGAAAACAAATCTAGACCGTCGATCTGTATAGATCAACGACCTTGGGGTTATCAGATCTCCGCCTTACCCCTATCTTATATTTTCATCCATCTGCCCTCCTCATTTAATCTTGACCATCCATCAAGAAGATCTAATGGTCAAGAATTAACCCGATGGCCCATCACGCCCATCCACCACACGACAAAAATGATGACGTAACTGTGGACCCCACTTTTTCTTCTGCTTGCGCAGCGCTTCATCCATCACGTGCGATCTGCACCGTTGGATATACTGCCCTCACCCGAAGGTTGCTGATGTGTTTCGTTTTTTTTTTGCGCCAGTGACTTAACACCTAAAAAAAACACAAAATGGGTGGTTTTGCAAAGACAGGTGTTAGATAATGAATGGAATCGCGTTTTTTTGGCCCAAATCCAAAACCACTCCAATGCTGCGCGAAAACCATTCTGGTTTTCTGCCTTACCACTTCCCCCTCTGCAATGGAAATCCAAATTTGATCTTGGCCGTCGATCTTTGAGATCAGACGGTCCTAACTTGATCTCACCCCCATTCACCTTTCACCAGATTTTCTCCCAAAGGACTTCATCGGTGGATCTCAACCCTTCATTATTCTGATCGAACGGCTCCCATTATTTCGACTTTTCATTCATTTCCCCTCATTATTATCCCAAGTGCTCCATCAAATGATCTTGGCCGTCGATTATTTTAATCTAGTGGCCCACATTACATTGCAACCCCAAGCCATTTGCCTCAATCTAATCTCCTGAAATATTTCATCTGTCGATCTCGACCATTCATTATGCTGATCGGACTATTGACGTTATATCGCGACCCCAAAGTATTTTTCCCTCATCTATTCTCCAAGTGATTTCATCGAGCGATCTCTGCCGTTGGATATTCTAATCCGACGACTCTGATTTAACCGCGCTCCCAAACTGCCCAAAGCCAGTTCTAAACCTATTTTCACGGGATTTTCTTAACTTTTGCTTGTTTTGTGTAGGTTATAAAGGTTTTTTCCATAGTTTTAAAATGAAACAAAGGCCAGGGATGATGATCCACAGGCCAATATTCATTCAGGAAGGAGCTATGCAGGGTTTTAATTCCATGTTTGTCGATGCATCCTGATCATCGACCCTTATACAAGCCCTCTGCACACCTGCAAGCATACAAACATAGTCAGACCTCAATTAATTGAAGAATATCAGTTTTAAATGTGAAGATCAGAGCATAAGTGAAGAATTAAAGGTTTCAATTAGATTTTTTAAGAAATTAAGGCATAAATTCAAAAATCAAAGGCCTAATCCACAGAGATAAAGATAGTGTTAAAGGAAAAAGACCTGAAGATGAAGATCAAGGCCTAATTAGGCCTAAAACACAAAATAAAGTAGATTAAAGGTGTTTTGAGGAAAATAAAAGGGATATATCAGTCCGAAAGGCCTCCACTTCCACATCAGAGGCTAATTTAATCCTCTTCAGCTACCAAAGAGCCACCTGCAGCTTTCATAAATCAAAAGAAGGCATAGTTATTGCCTAAACAGAAGATATTTGCCTAAAGAAACCTGAACAGTTATTACCAATGAAAGAAAAAATTCTAAATTGTCAGTGAAGTTATTGTAAAAGATAAATAGGCCTTAAAGTCAATCTTTTTACCCATTAAGCTTTAAAAAGCAGAAACAGAGTAAATGAAACAGAGTTATAATTCGATGCTTTCCTGCCTTATGCCTTACATGGTTTTCAAGGCCAGGAATTGCATTTAGTGTAGAATTAATTACATTTCAATCCTAAAACTCTCCCACCTCCTCATTTCTTCTATAAATACTTCTAAAGAAGATGAGATGTTGTTGGTTGGTCACTAGTTGTAATACTAAAAATCTCTGAAATAATACATAGTCAGTTTGAATTTGAAGAAGAAATTGAAGTCTTGGAAGCTTGATGGTGTTGTGACATGCTTGTTCTTGAGAAGGATCTATCATTAGATCCATGAGCTTGGCTACTGGTGATGTATTCTTAATTGTCTGCTGTTTTTCCTATTTTCGTTTTGTTCCATAAATTCTTACTACAGTAGGATGACAATTTTAGGCTAAGAAATTACTCCTGGAAGCACCTTAGACCTGTTTATCCTTCACTGTTTTATGTTTTCTTCTACTGAGGTATTTTAGAGTCTTTAATATTTCTCTTTAGTCCTCATGCTTGTTTATTTATGTAATAGTTCAAATAGTGGGTTTCAGCATAATTTATGGTTTTCCTTGCTTGTCTGCTGCCACTTGAAAACTGTTTTTGAAGTATCCCTTTGAAGTATGATTGTTTCCAGTTAACCAAGGAGGTTTGTTTTGATCATACCCTTTGTCCCTGATTGAACAATTGTTTTAAAGGTCTTTATAATTGTGATCATAAATGTGTTAGGTGTTCCCTCTTCTATGACTGCAATTATTAGTGTCTTTTATGTTTTCTAAGTCCTTTGAAATAAAATCTTTGAGGAAATAGGATGTGCTCCCAAATCTTAGATTTCATTTTGAAAGTTGTCTTGAAATCATTATTTTCTTAAAGTGTGGTTTGTAGAATCCATGGTTAGCCTTGTCTATCAAATACCTCTTTATTGTTCAAGTTATGCTTTTAAGTTCCCTTTGTTGAGAATTCAATTTCTCCTTCTAAATCATTAATGTCCATCTCATTAACAAAACTAAAGGATCTTGTGGCCAAGTTAGATTCGCCCTTTGATATCCCATATCCATTTATGAGTTTGTTATAAACCTCTTTTTGACTCCATTGCCCAATGAATTTGACACTTCTTCTTTCTATCTATACCACTTAGACCTTTCATGTTCAGTTGTGCCAATCCAACCAAACAAACAAACAAAAAATTTCACTTAGCAACTCGTCTAAAATCAATACTTAAAAGCAAACAAGACATATATTTACAAACAATTTGAGAGATTCCTCTCTGAGAATAGAAGGACTAGATCCTGGAACTCTAAAAATTGGTTCTGATGTTTCCTTGTCTTTTGGTAAGCCAATCTATCAAAACATAGGACCACAAAATAAAAGAGATCACGGTGGGACCTATTGAGTTCATAGTTGCTTGAAATAACTCTTAGAACTTTTTAGGCCCTTAGCTTGACAAAGAAAACCTTGTGGACTTATCCCATTGCTCACACCTATTAGCTCCCTATAATCAGCAAGATTGGCAAAGTCCGATCGCAGGGAGAAACATCGTTTCAACCACTTTGGGATTCTAGGATTTAGCCCTCCTGAATCCGGAGAGGGATCTCTCCAATAAGTGCAAAGATGAATTTTTCTTTGAGGTTTTGTTAATGATATTAGGCTAGTTATGAAGGCCAAGGGTTTGTTTTTTTTTTGGATGGTTGAGCATGATTACTGTCTGAGGTGGAAAGTTCTAAGTGAAAAGAGTTTCAAAGGTGTGAAGTTGCAAGAAAATAGAACAATATTTGGCCAGGAAGATAAATAATTGCAGGTTTTAGTCCATTGGGCTATGGAGTCATAATAGGGTTTAATTAAAACAGCAAGAGGCAAGAGTGGTCCATGGAGCAAGTCATCTATGTTTAAGGATCTCTTTGAAGTTTGATTTATGGAATGAAATGATACAATAAGAAGGGGAAATTGAACAGATGAAGAAAAAAGAGCAGCCCAGGATCTGGTAAGTACTTTTAAACTAGCCATCCTTTGACACACACTTAAGAAAAACATAAAATTAAAATAGGATCTCATAAGTACTTCTAAACTAGCCAGCCTTTGATACACTTTTAATAGAAAACATTTTAAAACAAAAGGAAACTTGAAGGCAACTATTGGAGTAGAAACTAGTGGGTCGGGCTCACCACAAATCCTCTCCTAGCTCTGCTTTACTGGGTTACTTTCAAGACAAACACAAAGATAACACAGAATGGCCTAAGATCTGGTAAGTACTTCTAAACTAGCCAGCTTTTAACACATTCCAAGGGAAACTTTCAGACATTCTTTGGGATGAAACTAGGACCAGGGCACACCATATCTTCCTCAGTTCATCTTTACTTAACATATACTGAAAATAAAATTTAAGAATAACATTCAGCTAAGACAATAAGACGAGGGAATGCCAACATTTCTATTCTTAAACTGAATTAAATCATTCCTAATAACACAGATTAGAAGAAAACATTCAGATAAAGAATTTTAGTCAGAGAAGGGTACTGATATACAGTAGGTCCTAAATCTATGCATGATGTTCTTTATAAGAGAAGATGAACACAGTGAAAAAAAAAATAAAAATAACAAGTTACAATGAGAAAAACATAACCGTTAACATAGACTAGACTAACTTATCTATTACAAGCAGAGCTCTAGGAGCCAGTGAACACTATTTACAAATAGAAGTCTCAAGCTCAATTACATTTCAATGTTCAGTAACCTAATCAACCAACCCCTCTCTCATCTTCTGCAGTAGTATTTATAGAAGAATGAGGAGGTGATATCTGATAAAATATCTCTAAAGATATTTAATACAGTCTTAATGGCTTCTCAGACTTTGGGGGACTCGATGAAGAAGCTTACATAGGTGTCCTCTATATTAAATTATTTACATAAATATTTAAGCTCGGTGGGAGCTCTTTTTTACCTTTGATGCTCTGTGTGATGTCAAAGTAACTCTGCTGATATTTTGTAATTAAGTTTACTTGCAGAATTAACTTCTATGGCTGTGCTGAGGCAAATACCTGATCTTGATCAATAACTTCGGCCTGTATTTGAGAGCTTTGAGGCACAGGTGGCATTGTGGTAGCTGGGAGGAATCAATTTTCCTGAGATGTGGCGGTGGAGGCTTTTTTTCTGATGAACCTTTATGATTTTTCTATTAACTGTGTTTTAATTGGGGATTAGGCTTTTGATAAACCATCTTAGACGTAATCCCCAAAGATCTGTATTCAATCTTCTGTTCTATTGTGTTCCTATCTTCAACACTGATACTCTTTGATTTTGTGCTTGGTTTACTGTGTTTTTTGGTGTGCAGGGCTACGCAGGGGTCGAATGGCATCAATGCCTCATGAAACATTGATGAAAACCTGAAGTTTAAACCCTGTGAATGATTCTCTTTAATGAATCAAAGGTAGGAATATCGTCACCCTCAGCCTTTGAATTTTCTTCAGCATGGTGGAAAAATCATTTAAACCCTACAAAATACAAAAAACATTATGAAATCCTGCATATATAGGTTTACTGCGGTGGATGGACATGTGGGGAGAGTGTGGTCGTTGGATGGCATCATCCAACGGTCGAGATTGATCAGAAGAATTCAAAGGGAAGGCAGAAGAAGAATTTAAATCAAAGCCGTCGATCGCGCAAAGATCGACGGTCGGGAGCGGAGGTGAATAAATAACGTGAAGGGGTCACATTATTTGGAAAAATAAAATAAAAAGCGGAGACAAAGGTAACCTTTGTTTCAGAGAAAAATGATTGAAAAATGCGTGGGGGAACTCGGGTCGAACGTGGGCTGTCAGATGAGATCGGCCCACGCGATCAACGATGGAGAGCATATGTCAAAAACCTTATAAAATGCGCCTGGATCTCAGAATCTTTCAATAAAACCAAGGTGAATAGAATTCCCTGGGTATGCAGTTGATGACTGTGTGTGGAGCGATGGAGTGTGGGGTGTCGATCTATAAATCAGATCAACGGCGGAGATGTTTTTAATACTATGTCGTACCTTGGACTAACTGTCGAGCTTCTTCAGAGTGCGATCACCGTTCGATGAGCGGCCTCAGATCGGACGGCGCGCATCAATATCGTGCCCACTCCATAGTCAAAATTTAATGCGCGATGAGGGCAGTTTTTCAACAGTGCTCAAAGCCACGTGTTGGCTGGTGGCGTTGATCGCTGCCAAACAGAGAAAATTGCCTCCCTCTCAAAAGTGGTGCGATGAATTCTACCCAGTTTTCTTTTAATAAAACAACAAAAACATTTAAAACCCAAAAATCAAATGTACACAAAGGTTTGTGCATCAGGTAGGTTTTATATTTGCGATTTGGCTTGGCGCCCGCTTGCTAGGCCACGGGTTATATGGAATGCGACATGATCGGTGGTTATAGCATAAAGGGATAATCGGCATCAGAGATTTCAACAAAGAGAAAAAGACTTGCATGCTGAGTTTCTCCCCGATGCGATAAACACCCAAATGGCTTAGCGCCTGGTTCCAGCACCAGGGCATATGGAGGGGAAAAGGTTTGGGACTTAGCGTAAGGGGCTTAAACCTTAACACAAAAATATGTATTTTTATGAAGTTTTCAATGTTTTTCAAGGGTTGTGAGAGTTTCAATTAAGGCAAAGAATGAGTCTTAAACCTTAACAAAGGAGTTTTGATGGAGGGTGTTAGACTCCTATACCAATAGGTGTCATATATCATGATTGAATTGATGAGCTATGTAATATGTTCATAGCTTTTCCTGTTGCAAAGGTTTTCCATATTGTCAAAAAATCAAAAAAATTAAAAAATGTAAAGAGGGTATACCCTAAAAGAAAAATCAAATGGTGGAAAAATAAAAATGGCCAAAAAAGTGAAAGAAAATGAACCACACCAGAAGAAAGGCCAAGGAAAGTGCGCAAGTCTAAATGCCACTAGCTCTTATGTAAATAAACAAATTGTGTACAACTTGTATCTTATGCCACAATTTATGAACGGTCAAACAGTTTAAGCTTGGCTAGTTCATTTTTCAATTTTAAGTTTTAGAGATAGAGAATAAAATCTGACCAAACTGTTTAATCTTAGCAGATAAGTAGATAGGTAGAGTAAATAAAAGGAGCTCAACAGTTTAATCTGAGCCCTTGGATGTAATAAGGTTAGAATTAGATAGATTTCCACATGTAAAAGAAAAAGTGTGATAAGGGTTTTCCAATCTAAGTGCACCCTAATAAAGAAGAAAAAATGGTAGGGTAAAGTAGGTAGGGTAGGTAGATGTTGTTGCAGAATTACATGTGATGGATAATGACTCTACATGTGTTAAATCTTTACTTTCATCACCAGTGCAAAGGCAGACACTACATTGGAAGAATTTCAAGTAAAGTAAAGTCAAATTATTAACTTCCCTTCTCATTTTTCCCTAAAAATTTCACTAATTTCCCCTAAGTACTAAGGCATTTGAAAATTGGAGGGGCTCAAGGCATTTCCTTGACTTTTGGAGGGACCAGACCCTCGGCCCAATAATTGGAAAAGCCTAAGTACTTAAAACCATTCATAATGTCATTTATTCAATTCTAAAAATCTTTTCCTAAGTAAAATCCTATTTTACTTAGGAAAATTGTGCAATATCTCATAAAAACCCTTTTTAAAGCATAAGTTAAATACATTACCCTCATGTTTTACACTTAGCACTTCCATTCATTTTTTTTCATATTAATTTCTAATTTTATTATTTAAATCCCTATGAAAATCCACCCATCCTCGTATTAATTCAATAATAAAATTCCCAAATATTACTATCTAGCTCCTTTTGGTTGAAAAATAACCATATAATTATATTAATTGTGATTAATTGGTTGAATTTCCAATTAATTAAAAACCTGACACTCCGCCATATAAAAAGGGATTAATTAACCCTCATGGTTAATTAATAACCTACTCCACCAATCAAATCGCCCCAAACATGGTTAAATTATATTTGATTGCATCAGGCCCGCTCTTTATCTCTCCGTCATCTCCCTTTCCCGACGACCGTTCGATCAACCAATCCACGATCTACGGTTATTGTCCATATCGCTGCGCCTGACGTCCAAACGATAACGCACAATGGCTAAGCGATTTTCTAAATAGCGTTGCGCCATGTGTCGTATATTGTATGGAATGGTTCACCCTCCCCTGGAAACTGCCCGCCCCCAAAAGCTGTGCGATGGATACCACTTACCGCTTGCCTCCCATGACAAAACAACCATACTTGCTGACGTCATCCACTTAAAAAATAAAAAAACCCGCTAAAATTTGACTTTGAAAATAAAACAAATGAACCCGCGTCATTTTCACTATCCCGTGCAGTGACCAGTGTCCCATGCAACGAATTCCAAAATCAATTGTCAAAGATTGTCAACCTCCACCTTGCTGAGGAAAATTGCAGTCGAGCAATCCATAATTCATCTGCCATAGCCAACACTTGTTTTTTTCACTGTTCATTTCCCGGAAAACAGGTATTTACCCCAATTCCCGTTGAACTCTGCAAAATCCTAGTTTTTGTTTTAATTCCACACGAAAAAACTGAAACAGGGTTCAAGATTGGTCTTTATTTCATCCCTCAATTTCCAAAATTGCAATTGTATTCCCAAACCTGTGATTATGCCTATTTTTTCATCAAAACAAGAATTCATTTTTGAATCCACAAGAACCATAAATGGAAATTCCCGTGGCTTTGAATGTCACACCCCTGAATGCCCCTCACAGAGATTTAGACTATCTGCCTCTAGCAGATAGGGATTTTCAAATTAAAGACCTCGTCCTTAGTGAAAATCCTCTCCGAATTTTTTGCCACTGCAGAGATAGCTACCTGAACGGCTCTGACATTTCTGGACTATGGGAATCTAATCTTCCAATGTATCTTCTCCCTTCAGTCCACATTTTTCCTGAAATAATCTATTACTGCCATGCCAATTATGATCCCAATCAACGAGCAGTATTGTCCCCGAGTCAAACCATCCTTTTCCCAATAACTTCTCAGTCTATCAATGAAATGTTACAGTTTCAGCCTGGTCAAGCCCTGACTACCCTTTCCATGGGAGATTTACTTGAAAAATCGGCCAATTTATCCCAAGAAGAGTTGAATCGCCTCTACCAAACTTTCATGTTACCAGAACATCAGCCCAAAGGCCCTCCCCCTTATGGATATACCTTTTTCACTGATGTGGGCCAACTCATTTTGAATATGATATCTTCTGTAATGGGTTTCAATACTAGTGAATATGTTGATCAATTAACCCTAGTATTGTTGTCAATTTTTATCCCTGGACAACCCCCTGCTGTCAAATATGATTTTGCTTCCTACATTGCTGATAAAATCCATGATAAGTTCATGAGATTGGAAAATCAAAGAGTGTTCAAATATTCCTCTATTATATACCATCTTATGCTTTACTATCAATCTGAGAGTTTCCCTTTCCATGTCATGAAACTTGATGCCAAAGGAAATCCTAGGTCTGTAATCTTTTGGTCTGCAATCACTAATAATTCCTCTGATTCTCCTTATTCTTACAATGAGTTCATCGACCTATTTGTGCACCCTGCAACCACCTTATTAACAGGAATCTCCCCTCCTAGGGTCAATAGTGATATCAAGAAAATTCTCGAACTCTCAAAGCAATATAGGATAGGTGATTGGTACCTATACCAGAATCATACAGAAATCATAATATATGGGTGTGAGTTATGTCCTTTCAAGTTACCAAAATATGTCCCAATGAGGCTCTTTTCCTTATAATATTTTAGACAAATGATAAATTCAGACATAGTCCATTTTTTCAATGCCAAGAAAAAAGCTCAGCTCAGAATTAAGAGTCAATTAGTTCCCTTTGTCTACAATTCTAGGGATGCGAGAAAAGAAGCTGAAAGGATCCTAGAAGACTATCTTAAATTGCAAAATTTTTTCTATTGGGTACCTTATGACCCAAACAACTTTATTTGTGATAGGAGGATGAAAAACTAATTGTCACCATACCTTCATCATAGAATATCATAATTTTAACAATATGCCAATATGGATGAATGGATGGAAGGGACATTGATAGAACAAGATAGTGAATAGGTCAATGTTGAAAATGTTATGAAATATCTCGAGAAAATACTTGACCTGGATTCTTTTGGACAGGTGCAAAGACCAGGAATTGGTCTTTCTTCTGCTGGAACCTCTCAGCAAAATTTACAAGAAATCAGTGCATCAACTACAGTAGCATATAAAGGGAAAGAAAATGAGACTGATACACAGGTTACAAAGAAATCCACAATGAAAGAGCAGCCTGAAACTTCCAAGGAACAGGCTCGAATATAGACTTCTCCTACTCAGATTAATGTGGTAGAAATTTCAGTTTTGCAAACTCCTCTCAATGAAGAAAAAGGTAAGAAGAGAGATGCAGAAACAGCTACCCCTATCAATGGATCTTCAGAACAACCTGATGTCAAAAGACAAAAATTAAATTCTCTTTCAGAAGTAGAATCTGTTCAAGAAATCTGTGATATTCAGAGAAGAGAAGAATTAGGTAGTCAACAAACATGTACAATCAGTGGAACATCCTCTAATTCATAGAGAAAAGAGCTACAAAGACAGCAAAGTGCAGAAGTATCTTCCTTCAAACCACCAGTGAAGGATACCTGAGATATTAAAAGGACATTTATAAATATAAAGGCCAAAAATGATCCACTAAGACTTCAAGTCTACAATCAATATTTGAAGATGGCTCCTAAAAATCAACAAAGATTGATGTCAACCTATGACATCTAGCAAGGTAAAATGGTGATGAGTCATTTTAAACCCAAAGTGCACTAGCCTCAAATAGCTACAGATTATGTCATAACTAATTTTTAAGTCATATCAAAGGATATTCATCTTTTGTATTAGATTGAGCTGCACAAACAGATAGGTGAAATGATTTATTCTACTTTGACTGATAAATCAATGATGACCCAAAAATTACAGGATTCTTTGGAGAATACTAATGCTCAATTTCATCTTGAAAAAGCCTCTTCTTAGGCTAAGGACAATAGAATAAAGACTTTGGAAGAAATAATTATTGGATTGGGTCATAATCCCAAAGATGTCAAGGGTATAGAAGCCTTGATTAAGAAGAAAGATGATGATATTGCAGCATTAAGAAAACAACTGAAATTACTAGCTTCAAGGCATCCACAAACTGCAGAAATCATAAAGAAAAACTCTGAAGAAGAATTTATGGATTTACTTTTGAAGCTGAATGAGCAACTAAATGAGATTGAAAAAGAGCTTGAAAAGGCATTAAAGGACAAGAAGCCAAATATTCCAGCATCTATAATAGAATTGATTACAGGTACAACAACAACAGGTCAGTCAGTAGAATTATCACAGGGAAATACTTCCAATTTAAGCACTGAAGAATTAATAAAATCAATTGAGGAATTAAAACTCCAAGTGACAGAGCTCCAGAGAACAAAGGTACAATTCGCCACTTTAGAAAAAAAATATGATCTCTCGAAGATAAGTGTTGCAGAAAAAACAAGAGAGGTCAACAGATTAGAAAAATTGGTCAAAGCATTAGAGAAGGATCTCACATTGGAGAAGCCTTTAAAGGAAATAAAAGAAATTATTTGGACCAACATCATTCAGTCAGTAAATGATGTCTGGCCATCAATTCAAATAATGTATGAGCAAAATGATTTAGTTAAATTGGCTCTGGAAGAAATTCTAAAAGAAAGACAAGAATTAGGGAACATGCCTGAAGAAGCCAATGAAATTATACACTTTTTGAACACCAAGAACAGATATCAACTTGAAGAACTCGGCATCCAAGACATAATAGGAACAATTTTGGAGATAAAAAGAGTTTTTACTAAAATAACTCTGATGCAGAATCTAGAAAGAAGATGCTCTGATATGCAGGAAGAAATCAATACCTTTAAAAAAAGATTGGATATTCTATTGAATAAAATATTGCCAAGTCCTTTAGTTTCAGATGATAAACTAATGAACCTTGAAAGTTATGTTGAGAAATTGAACAAGCAAGCTGATAATCAGGCCAGTTCCTCAACTAGTTCATCAACAGCAGCAGCATTGCCTCCAGGCAAAATTCTTCATCACAGATTGGAAAATTTGTTTTATCTCGAGTATGAGGTAAAGCATTTATTCCCAATTCAGCCTACCTTCTTCAGATATATAGAGACTAATGAAACTTTGAGGAAGCTTCAAATAACTAGAATACCGAAAGCTCAATGGTGGGAGGAAATGTTAGAACTTTTGTAAAAATTATCCTTACATGATTTTTTTACTATAGTAAGTCATGATAAGAAGGATAAAAAGGATAAACAGATGTCGAAGTGTATCAGTACAGATAAAGAGTATCAGTAAAACAGAGCAGCCAGCACAAAGTTACTAAAGAGGACAACATAAAGCCAAATCCTAGGGCCTGCCTCCAGCACATTCATAAAAAGTGGGAACAACACAACATCAGTTATCTTTTTCTCTTATCTACGAGACCATATGTCTCTATTTTCGTGTAATATATCCATGAGTCATCCTGGATTATATATCATTTTGTTAGGAGATATTATTTATAATTTTTTGTATAAATAATCCATCAATTGGAGCATTGAGGTGTGGATTCTTAGACATTGCTGTAATATTGATTACTTTGGAATAAAGTGTTGTTGGAAAATTTTTACATGGATAGCTGGATAAGGAATTGATACAAAGGACTTTTCACAGGATTCATGACTCAAACAACGGATCAATAAGTAATCTATCTCGTATGTTTTAAAGTTTTATACTTGTTTATTATACCATCTGTGTTTCATATCTGAATGATAAATGAAAAGGAATAATTCAGAAAGTGCTTAAGTGCAATCTGTTTTCAATCGTTATTATTCTTAATGTTTTCTTCTGAACTAGTATAAATCGTGAATTCTTAATTTCTCCTATTTTCTAGTTTAATCATTTTGATTATTTGGTAAAGAATACTTAATTGCTCTTTATTAATAATCATTCAAGATCCCTCTTTCAAATATGTTGAATGATTCTTAATTTCCCTTCACCAATTTTCAAATTCATCCCATTCATTTTAGATATTAAATTGTTCCCTTTTTTATTACCTTGCCCTGTGAAGCCATCTTTTGTTAAGAAACTTAATCCAGTTAAGCCATATTTCTTTGACTCCATTAGCCCAATAGCCTAAACTATTCAGTTTTACCTTGCTATAGAATTTCATCACCCATCACAATCAAAATCGTTGGACTTTCATAACTAGCCCAATATCTTTCAAAACAAAGCTAAATCTTATAGAGGGAGCCCTCTCTGGGTACAGATTGGCTAGATTCTGTACCTAAAAGTTGGTTTGTGGTTACCTCGAACCCCTTTCCTTTTCCGTACAACTTCAAGGAAAATCTGAGTGATAACATAGTGGCGACTCCACTGGGGATCTGAATAATTTTATTGTTACTATTGTTTACTTTATAAACTACAGACGGAGCCTGAAGTTAGCCATGTATCCTTTGAACTGCTTTTGCTCTAGAATTGCATAAGTAAATAAATTCTTCTTCAGTCTATCTCTGGTCTAGTTTATGAACTGAACATTGGGTTTCAAACATTTGATTAGTTCCTCTAGTCAAATAAATCTTTAAGAAAATTTAAATCCAATATCTAAAACTTCTTAAATAAATTGTTGAATTTGTATTGTTCATTCCATTTAGACAAAAAACAAAAAAATATATCACCTAGAAACCTGGCTTCAGAAAGGTCTCATTACACCAGGGCTAATCCTGATCCAAATCCACTGCCTGTGTTTGAAAATCTGAATCTGATCCCAAAAATTCTTAGGAGACAAGAAAGTCAAGAAATTTATGGTAGTTCTCAACCTCTCTATAGATCAATATCCTGTGCTTTGAAGTGGATTTATCTTGAGAATGAACCATTTGATGAACAACTTGAAACCTCTTTATTTGTAAATTTTTCTGAATCTGAGTTGTCAAATTTGGTTCCAGACCTAGTATTTATTGAAGATTTACAATTTGAATTTGTTACTTCACATCTTGATAAACATTTACAAAATTCCATACAATCTGAGCCTACCTCTGAAGGAACATCAAATATTTATGTGATCACTTCAGCCTCTCCAAGTTCATCAACATTTCCTCAAACATCTCAACCTCAAATTACCCCTTCTACTCCTTTACCCACCACTCACAAACCGACCTCACCTGTTATTTCATCACTACCTCTTGCAATGGAAAACCGATATGCTCCTATGGTATTACCAGCCAATCTAGGGGCTATGCCCCAAGACTACCAAAATAAAACCACTCCTTTTGATGGTTCTGGAACCTACACTACACAACAGCATACTAAAAATATGACCGATTATTTTGAAATTTATGAAATAGATGCTGATGATGTAAGAATGAGAATATTTGTTCAAAGTCTTGCTGGTGAAGTTAGAACCTGGTTTAGAGCCCTTCCTGCAAATAGTGTCACTGACTTACAAGCTCTCTATAGAAAATTTTTAAACAGATGGGAAAAGAAGAAATATCCTTTTCAAATCTTATCAGACTTTGGAAATCTAAAGAGAGGACCAAAAGAGACTGTGCAAGATTACTGCAGCAGGTTCAATGATGTTTACAATGCTATTCCCCAAAACCTTAGACCTCCTCCAAATTCAGCATTAATCAGATTCCCTGATGGATTTGATGCTGATATGGCGTATCAGCTTAGGGAAAGAGCTCCTCAAACCTTAGAAGATATGCAAAGTATAGCTGTTAGTGTTGAAGCCAACCTAATAGAGAAACGAGCTAGAGCTAGAGCTGAAAGGAGAATGCCTTTAAATGAAGAACCCTCAGCTTTTGAAAAGAAACTGGATGCTATTATTAAAGGAATGGAAAGGCTAGGAGATAAAGTAGAAACAATTGAAATGAAATCTCCTTGGGATGGTCAACCGAGCAATACTGGGAGAAATCCAAATTTCAGAAGGAACCAAAATCAAAATACTGGAAAAACTAGTCCTGACAAAAATACTAGGCCCCCATTCCAGGAAAATTATATTGAAGCCTCAACTTTTGAGGAACCAACTGAAGATGCTCAAATAAACAACTTGACTTGAAGAAAGAAGGAACCAGAAGTTTTCTTGGCCCAAGATGATCAAGAAGCTCACATTTTTAAACAATTCCAAACTCATTTAGGAGAATCATTTGACTTTAAGGAAGGATATGATATAGCCATTTACGAAGTTCACAAGAAATATAATTTGAGGAGCAGAAGAATTGATGTCCCGGAAACAAGAAAACAGAAAGCTACAAAACAACCCCTCAAAGTTAAAACCAATACTACCCCTGTACATATTCTTTCTAGATCAGATCCTAATCCTTCCAACCCAATAATTGAAGACATATCCGATACTCAACTGAATAACAAACAACTTTCCAATACTCTTCCTCCTAAAGGAAATGTAGAGGAACCTCGAGAAGTTGATTCGGAAACAACTTCAGCCCATAATCCCACTCCTGAGAAGGAGAAAAATACCGAAAACACAGAAGATAAAGAGAATCCAACTGTTTGAAATACAAGAACTCAGACTGAAAAACCTTTTAATCTGGAAGCTGAAGTAGGAAAATTAAAAATAGTTGTTCCATTGTCTGAATTAGCTAAACATGATGTCTATCAAAGTCAAATCAATAGATCACTTAATATTACTGGAAATGATGACTCAGTAAATGTTTTTGATGACCAACCCAGATTACTCTTTGGCCCTGAAGTAAATGGAAAACCAGGAAGTGGTTGAACTCCTCCATTTTGTGTGAGTTTGAACATACATGATAAAATACTTCATAATGCCATGCTTTATTCTGGGGCATCTCAAAATCTAATGCCCAAGGCTGTAATGGAGAAATTAAACCTAGACATCACCAGACCATACAAAGATCTCTTTTTTTTTTATTCAAATCAGGTGAGATGTTTAGGATTAATCAAATATTTGTGTGTTTCATTGGTTCAATACCCTGCAAAAACAATTTTGATGGATATAGTAGTAGTAGATATTCCTCCAAAATACGGTATGCTATTGTCCAGATCTTGGGGTGCAAAGCTTGGAGGATCTCTTCAATTAGACATGTCATATGCTACTATTTCAGTGTTCAACCAAACTAAGAGACTATACAGAGAAACTTTAATGAAATATGTAGTCAGTAGTCAGGAGAAACCTGAAAATTTCCCCATCTACTCAGTACACTCTGATATGGATTCATTTATTCTTTATAATGCCAAAATTGATCATCCCATTGAATTAGAAGTTCCAGCAACAGAACCAAAATAAATTACAACTAAAAAATCTAATGTTCAAATCCAGGAAATCTTTGAGGACAATGAAAAATTAGATACCCAAGAAAAACCAGAAGAAAGCAAAAAACCAGATCTCACTGTTAAGAAAGTTCCTGAAACTCCTAACACCAATTATGAACATGAAATTCTTTGGCACTTAGAATTTGATGGTTCCGTTAATAAATTAGGAGCAGGAGTTGGAGTTTGGGTGCATAACCTTGAAAATGATCATGCTGAAGGCCATGCCTACAGATTGAATTTTAAATGCACAAATAATATGGCAGAATATGAAGCTCTTTTGCTAGGTCTTAAACTTGTCAAAAGATTAGGGGCAATTAGAGTATCTGTCATAGGAGTTTCTGATTTAATCATTCAACAGATCAAAGGTCACATTCTGACAAATGATCCCAAACTGAGAGAATATAGAGGAATAGTTGTAGAGATTCTCAATACTTTTCTACAGACTCAGTTTGCTAAAATCCCAAGAAAACAAAGTTTGCATGCTCATAGTCTTGCAATGTTTGCTAGAACTTGTAAATTACCATTCGAACCTAATCATCATTTCACAGCTGAGATTAGACACAGACCAGCCATACCAGACAATTTTAAGAAATGGAAAGTGTTTGCAAATGAAAATCAGATTAACAATTTCCTAACTCTAGAGAATGAATTTTCTAACAGTAACATAGATGAAGATACGGTCATTAAATCTGATCAAATAAGTGAACAAGAAGTGGCAATTTCATAATAAAGTGCAATTCAAATGCTTCATCCAACAAAATTCACCAAAAAAGAAATGCAGGACCTCAAACAAATGGAAGTTGATGAGATTATAGAAGAAGAATCTGAGATCATTAATTTAAAAGATAATCATTTGCGTAAAGGATTAACTCCTCTAGAAGATCTTTTCGACTCTAATGATATTCCAGAGAAACCCAAAATGGAACCATTGAAAGATGATATTGAGGAATATAATTTGGGGACTAGAGAAAGTCCTAAAATGATAAAGTTGTCTAAATCTGTCTCCTGATCAAAAACTAAAATATGTTGAACTAATAAGAGAATTCTAGGATGTCTTTGCCTGGAGTTATGAAGACTTGAAATCATATGATACCTCTATAATTCAGCATACAATACCTCTGAAATAAAATCAAAAACCATTTAAATAGAAACTCAGAAGAATCAACCCTGTACTACTGCCTTTAATTGAAAAAGAAATCAAGCGAATGTATGAAGCATGGATAATTTCTGCCATTAGGTTTTCAGAGTGGGTGTCTAATTTAGTACCTACTAGAAAGAAAACTGGAGAGATCAGATTATGTGTTGATTTAAGAAATGTAAATAAAGTTTCTTTGAAGGATAATTACCCTTTACCTAAAATGGATCACATTTTACAAAGGGTAGTAGGTGCTTCTAGGATTTCTCTTTTAGATGGGTTCTCAGGATACAACCAGATTCTGGTTCATCCTGATGACCAGGAAAAACAACCTTTACAACACCATGGGGCACATTCAAGTACGTTAAAATTCCATTCAGACTTAAAAATGTAGGAGTAACCTTCCAAAGAGAAATGGACATCGCATTTTAAAAATAAATTCATGACTTTCTTGTTATATATCTGGATGATTTAACTGTTTTCTCTAAATTAGATCAGCAACATTTGGACCATCTCAGACAAGTGTTCATAAAATGCATAAAGTATGGTATCTCTTTGAATCCAAAGAAGTCCTTGTTTGGTCTTGAAGAAGGTAAACTCTTGGGCCATATCATCTCCAAATATGGTATTAGAATTGATCCTGCTAGAATAGATGCTATATTGCAGATACCTCACCCTAGAAATGTCAAAGAACTTCAAGTTTTCCTAGGAAAAATCAATTTTTTGAGAAGATTCATATCTAGCTTAGCTGAACTAATTAGATTGCTTACTAACATGTTAAGAAAATATTCAAGTATTAAATGGACAGTAGAAGCCAAACAAAATTAAAATGGCTTTGACCAAAACACCAGTTCTTACCAGTCCACAATTTGATAGAGACTTCATAATATTTTTGTTTGCATCAGAACATACTGTAGCAGCTGTTTTATTACAAAAGGATGATAAAGGATGTGAAAAACCTATAGCCTTTTTTAGTAAAGCATTAAGGGATGCATCATTAAAATACAACATCATGGAAAAACAAGCTTTTGCACTTGTAAAAGCCATTAAAGATTTTAGAATCTATATATTATATTCCCATGTGATAGCGTATGTGCCAAATTCTGTTGTCAAAGACATCTTAACTCAGGATGGAATTGAGGGCAAAAGAGGTAAATGGATTGCTACCATATTAGAATATGATATTGAAATAAAATCTACAAAGCTTACAAAGGGATAGGGATTGGCTCAACTCATGACAGAAACTAATTGTCAAGCCCTGGATATTAATGAACTAGATGACGAATAGGAGATGGCGACTCCACAAATCAGTCAGGCCTTATTAGATTCACCTTGGTATGCTGATATAATTTATGTATTCTTAAACCTACAAGCTCCTCCAGGGTTATCCAGAACAAAGAAAAGGTTTTTAAATATGGCATCTTTAAATTTTTGTATTTTAGATAATGTTCTCTTTTGGAAAAATCATGATGGTATTCTATTGACTTGTTTGTTAAAAGATGAAGCTGACAAGGCTCTCAATGAATTCCATGCAGCAGACTGTGGTGGACACCTTTATTGGAAATCAATTGCAGACAAGATCCTAAGAGCTGGATTTTATTGGCCAACCTTGTTCTTTGATGTAAAGAAATTTGTCACTGCTTGCCATAAATTTCAAATTTTTGAAGGTAAGAGAAAACTATTACCTTTACCACTGAAACCAATTTCCGCTATAAAACCTTTATAACAATGGGGCCTGGATTTCATTGGAGAAATCCATCCTCCTTCTGGCCAACACAAATGGATCTTCACTGCCATAGACTATTTTACCAAATGGATAGAAACAATTCCTTCCAGACAAGCCAATGACACTGTGATCATAGGATTCCTAGAAACTAATATATTATCAAGATTTGATTGTCCTGAGAAAATAATAACTGATAATGCTACTGCCTTAAAATCTGAGAAGATGATAAGTTTCTGTAACAAATATCATATCACCTTAAGCCATTCCATAGCCTATTACCCTCAAGGTAATGGACTAGCTGAATCTTCCAATAAGAGTCTCATTAATATTATTAAGAAATTACTGGAGGAAAACAAGAAAAATTGGCACAAGAAACTTACAAATTCATTGTGGGCCGACAGACTCACCACCAAAAAATCTATTGGGACTAGTCCTTATGAGTTAGTATATGGAATTGAGGTTGTATTTCCTTCATCTTTAGGAGTTCCTGTAATGAAATTACTTCAAGAAGCTCAGGTTGAACCTAATGATATTTAAAGGAGAATAAATCTGTAGCAGACCAGAGAGGAAGTTCATCAAAGATCCCAAGTATTGCAGGAGAAACTAAAGAAGAAATTTGATAAAAGGACCAAGGCAAAAGATTTCCAACTGGGAAACAAAGTTTTAAGATGGGATTCCAGAAGAGAGGATAAGGGAAAACATGGGAAGTTTGACTTCCTATGGAAAGGACCTTATATTATTCATGCTTTACAAGGAAACAATACATATTTTCTGAAAAACTTGGATGGTACAGAAACTGAAGATGGGCTAGTTAATGGTTGAATGTTGAAACATTACTTTGATCCTATTTATTAGGATATCCTGATTTTTAACATGTACATACTATATCCTTTGTAATGTTACAGTTTTGAGTGGATAGTAACTTACTGGAGTTGAAGCTCGAGGAGAAGGCCCTAAGCTTCAAAAGTATTATTGTCATACATACAATAAAGTAACAAGCAGAAGAAGATTCCATGGTTTAGTCCAAATCATTCTGAGGACAACTGACCTGTTGTTCTTGACTTTTCACCAAGAAAAGCCATCCCCAAGTGGAGTCGGTGTTAGACTCCTATACCAATAGGTGTCATATATCATAATTGAATTGATGAGCTATGTAATATGTTCATACCTTTTCTTGTTGCAAAGTTTTTCCATATTGTCAAAAACTCAAAAAATTTAAAAAATGTAAAGAGGGTATACCCTAAAAGAAAAATAAAAGGGTGGAAAAAAAAATGGCCAAAAAAGTGAAAGAAAATGAACCCCACCAAAAGAAATGCCAAGGAAAGTGCGCAAGTCTAAATGCCACTACTTTTTTCTCTTATGTAAATAAACAAATTGTGTGCAACTTGTATCTTATGCCACAATTTATGAACAGTCAAACAGTTTAAGCTTGGCTAGTTCATTTTTCAATTTTATGTTTTAGAGATAGAGAATAAAATCTGACCAAACTATTTAATCTTGGCAGATAAGTAGATAGGTAGAGTAAATAAAAGGAGCTCGACAGTTTAATCTAAGCCCTTGGATGTAATAAGGTTAGAATTAGATAGATTTCCACATGTAAAAGAAAAAGTGTGATAAGGGTTTGCCAGTCTAAGTGCACCCTAATAAGGAAGAAAAAATGGTAGGGTAAAGTAGGTAGGGTAGGTAGATGTTGTTGCAGAATTACATGTGATGGATAATGACTCTAGATGTGTTAAATCTTTACTTTCATCACCAGTGCAAAGGCAGACACTACATTGGAAGAATTTCAAGTAAATAAAAGTCAAATTATTAACTTTCCTTCTCTTTTTTCCCTAAAAATTTCACTAATTTCCCCTAAGTACTAAGGCATTTGAAAATTGGAGGGGCTCAAGGCATTTCCTTGACTTTTGGAGCGACCGGACCCTCGGCCCAATAATGGAAAAGCCTAAGTACTTAAAACCATTCATAATGTCATTTATTCAATTCTAAAAATCTTTTCCTAAGTAAAATCCTATTTTACTTAGGAAAATTGTGCAATATCTCATAAAAGCCCTTTTTAAAGCATAAGTTAAGTACATTACCCTAATGTTTTACACTTAGCGCTTCCATTCATTTTTTTTTCATATTAATTTCTAATTTTATTATTTAAATCCCTATGAAAATCCACCCATCCCCATATTAATTCAATAATAAAATTCCCAAATATTATTATCCTCGTCCTTTTGGTTGAAAAATAACCATATAATTATATTAATTGTGATTAATTGGTTGTATTTCCGATTAATTAAAAACTCGACACTCCACTGTATAAAAAGGGATTAATTAACCCTCATGGTTAATTAATAACCTACTCCACCAATCAAATCGCCCCGTACATGGTTAGATTATATTTGATTGCATCAGGCCCGCTCTTTATCTTTCTGTCATCTCCCTTTCTCGACGGTCGTTCGATCAACCAATCCACCATCTACGGTTGTCGTCCATATTGCTGTGCCTCCAAGTCGGAACGATAACGTGCGATGGATAAGCGGTTTTCTGAACAGTGCTGCACCACGTGTCGTATATTGTATGGAATCGCTCACCCTCCGCTGAAAACCACCCGTCCCCAAAAGTTGTGCGATGGATACCACTTACCGCTTGCCTCCCATGACAAAACAACTATACTTGCTGACGTCATCCACTTAAAAAATAAAAAAACCCTCTAACCTTTGACTTTGCAAATAAAACAAATGAACCCTTGTCTTTTTCACTACCCCGTGTAGTGACCAGTGTCCCATGCAACGAATTCCAAAATCAACTGTCGAAGATTGTCAACTGCCACTTTGCTAAGGAAAATTGCAGTCGAGAAATCCAGAATTCATCCACCATAGCCAACACCGTTTTTCGTCACTATTCATTTCCTGGAAAACAGGTATTTACCCAAATTCCCGTTGAACTCTGCAAAATCCTGGTTTTTGTTTTAATTCCACACGAAAAAACTAAAACAGGGTTCAAGATTGGTCTTTATTTCATTCCTCAATTCCCAAAATTGCAATTGTATTCCCAAACCTATGATTGTGCCTATTTTTTCATCAAAACCTGAATTCATTTTTGAATCCACAAGAACCAAAAATGGAAATTCCCGTGGCTTTGAATGTCACACCCCTGAATGCCCCTCACAGAGATTTAGACTATCTGCCTCTAGCAGATAGGGATTTTTAAATTAAAGACCTCGTCCTCAGTGAAAATCCTCTCTGAATTTTTTGCCACTACAGAGATAGCTACCTGAACAGCTCTGCATTTTTGGACTATGGGAATCCAATCTTCCAATGTATCTTCTCCCTTCAGTCCACGTTTTTCCTGAAATAATCTATTACTGCCATGCCAATTATGATCCCAATCAACGAGCAATCTTGTGCCCGAGTCAAACCGTCCTTTTCCCAATAACTGCTCATTCTATCAACGAAATGTTACAGTTTTAGCCTGGTCAAGCCCTGACTCCCCTTTCGATGGGAGATTTACTTGAAAAATTGGCCAATTTATCCCAAGAAGAGTTGAATCGCCTCTGCCAAACTTTCATGTTGCCAGAACATCAGCCCAAAGGCCCTCCCCCTTATCGATATACCTTTTTCACTGATGTGGGCAGACTCATTTTGAATATGATATCTTCTGTAATGGGTTTCAATACTAGTGAATATGTTGATCAATTAACCCTAGTATTTTTGTCAATTTTCACCCCTAGACAGCCCCCTGCTGTCAAATATGATTTTGCTTCCTACATTGCTGATAAAATCCATGATCAGTTCATGAGATTGGAAAATGAAAGAGTGTTCAAGTATTCCTCTGTTATATACCATATCATGCTTTACTATCAATCTGAGAGTTTCCCTTTCCATGTCATGAAACTTGATGCCAAAGGAAATCCTAGGTCTGTAATATTTTGGTCTACAATCACTCATAATTCCTCTGATTCTCCTTATTCTTACAATGATTTCATCGACCTATTTGTGCACCCTGCAACCACCTTATTAACAGGAGTCTCCCCTCCTAGGGTCAATAGCGATATCAAGAAAATTCTCCAACTCGCAAAGCAATACAAGATAGGTGATTGGTACCTATACTGGAATCATACAGAAATCAGAATATATGGGTGTGAGTTATGTCCTTTCAAGTTACCAAAATATGTTCCAATGAGGCTCTTTGAATTAGAATATTTCAGACAGATGATAAATTCAGACATAGTCCATTTTTGCAATGCCAAAAAAAAAGCTCAGCTCAGAATTAAGAGTCAATTAGGTCCTTTTGTCTGCAATTCTAGGGATGCAGGAAAATAAGTTGAAAGGATCCTAGAAGACTATCTTAAATTGCAAAAAAGTTTCTATTGGGTACCTTATGACCCAAACAGCTTTATTTGTGATAGGAGGATGAAAAACAAATTGTCACCGTACCTTCATCATAGAATCCCAGAAATTGAAGAATATGCCAATATGGATGAATGGATGGAAGGGACGTTGATAGAAAAAGATAGTGAACAGGTCAGTGTTGAAAATTTTATGAAAGATCTTGATAAAATACTTGACCTGGATTCTTTTGGACAGGTGCAAAGACCAGGAATTAGTCTTTCTTTTGCTGGAACCTCTCAACAAAATTTACAGGAAATCAGTGCATTAGCTATAGCAACATCTAAAGGGAAAGAAAATGAGACTGATACACAGGTTACAAAGAAATCCACAATGACAGAGTAGCCTGAAACTTCCAAGGAACAGGCTCAACTATAGACTTCTCCTGCTCAGATTAATGTGGCAGAAATTTCAGTTTTGCAAACTCATCTCAATGAAGAAAAAGGTAAGAAGAGAGATGCAGAAATAGCTACCCCTATTAGTGGATCTTCAAAACAACCTGATGTTAAAAGAAAAAAATTAAATCCTCTTTCAGAAGTAGAATCTATTGAAGAAATCCCTGATAGTTAGAGAAGAGAAGAATTAGGTAGTTAGCAAACATTTACAATCAGTGGAACATCCACTAATTCACAGAGAAAAGAGCTACAAAGATAGAAAAGTGCAGAAGTATCTTCCTTCAAACCACCATTGAAGGATGCCTGGGATATTAAAAGGACATTTATAAATATAAAGGCCAGAAATGATCCACTAAGACTTCAATTCTACAATCAATATTTGAAGATGGCTCCTAAAAATCAACAAAGATTGATGTCAACCTATGACATCTAGCAAGGTAAAATGGTGATGAGTCATTTTAAACCCAAAGTGCAGCAGCCTCAAACAGCTACAGATTATGTGAGAACTAATTTTGAAGTCATAGCAAAGGATATTCATCCTTTGGATCAAATTTAGCTATAGAAATAGACAAGTGAAATGATTTATTCTACTTTGACTGATAAATCAATGATGACCCAAAAATTATAGGATTCTTTGGAGAATACTAATGCTCAATTGCATCTTGAAAAAGACTCTTCTTAGGCTAAGGACAATAGAATAAAGACTTTGGAAGAAATAATTATTGGATTGGGTCATAATCCCAAAGATTTCAAGGGTATAGAAGCCTTGATTAAGAAGAAAGATGATGATATTGCAGCATTAAGAAAACAACTAAAATTACCAGCTTCAAGGCATCCACAAACTGCAGAAATCATAATGCAAAAATCTAAAGAATAATTGATGGATTTACTCTTGAAACTGAATGAGCAACTAAATGAGACTAAAAAAGAGCTTGAAAAGGCATTAAAGGACAAGCAGCCAAATATTCCAGCATCTACAACAGAAGTGATTATAGGTAGAACAATAGGTCAGTCAGCAGAATTATCATAGGGAAATACTTCCAATTTAAGCACTGAAGAATTAATAAAATCAATGGAGAAATTAAAACTCCAAGTGACAGAGCTCCAGAGAACAAAGGTACAATTCACGACTTTAGAAAAAAAATATGATCTCTCGAAGATATGTGTTGCAGAAAAAACAAGAGAGGTCAATAGATTAGAAAAAATGGTCAAAGCATTGGAGAAGGATCTCACATTGGAGAAGCCTTTAAAGGAAATAAAAGAAATTCTTTGGACCAACATCATTTAGTCAATAAATGATGTCTGGCCATTAATTCAAATAATGTATGAGCAGAATGATTTAGTTAAATTGGCTCTGGAAGAAATTCTAAAAGCAAGAGAAGAATTAGGGAACATGCCTAAAGAAGCCAATGAACTTATACACGTTTTGAACACCAAGAACAGATCTCAACTTGAAGAACTCGGCATCCAAGACAGAACAGGAACAATTTTGGAGATAAAAAGAGTTTTTACTAAAATAACTCTGATGCAGAATCTAGAAAGAAGATGCTCTAATATGCAGGAAGAAATCAATACCTTTACAAAAATATTGGATATTCTGTTGAATAAAGGATTTCCAAGTCCTTTAGTTTCAAATGATAAACTAATGAACCTTGAAATTTATGTTGAGAAATTGAACAAGCATGCTGACAATCAGGCCAGTTCCTCAACTAGTTCATTAGCAGAAACAACATTGCCTACAGGAAAAATTCTTCATGACAGATTGGAAAATTTGTTTTATCTCGAGTATGAGGTAAAGAATTTATTCCCAATTCAGCCTACTTTCTTCAGATATACAGAGACTGATGAAACTCTGAGGAAGCTTCAAAGAAACAGAATACTGGAAGCTCAATGGTGGGAGGAAATGTTAGAACTTTTGTAAAAATTATCCTTACATGATTTTTTTACTACAGTAAGTCATGATAAGAAGGATAAAAAGGATAAATAGAGGTCAAAGTGTATCAGTACAGATAAAGAGTATCAATAAAACAGAGCAACCAACATAGAGTTACTAAAGAGGATAGAAGAAAGCCAAATCCTAGGGCCTGCCTCCAACACATTCATAAAAAGTGGGAACAACACAATATCAGTTATCTTTTTCTCTTATCTACGATACCATCTGTCTCTATTTTCGTGTAATATATCCATGAGTCATCCTAGATTATATCTCATTTTGTTGATAGATATTCTTTATATTTTTTTGTATAAATACTCCCTCAATTGGAGTATTGAGGTGTGGATTCTTAGACATTTCTGCAATATTGATTACTTTGGAATAAAGTGTCGTTGGACAATTTTTACATGGATAGCTGGATAAGGAATTGATGCAAAGGAATTTTTACAGGATTCTTGAGTCAAACAATGGATCAATAAGTCATCTATCTCTTATGTTTTAAAGTTTTATACTTTTTTATTATACCATCTGTGTTTCATATCTGAATGGTAAACGAAAACGAATAATTCAGGAAAGTGCTTAAGTGCAATCTATTTTCAATCATTGTTATTCTAAATGTTTTCTTCTAAACTAGCTTAAACAGTGAATTCTTAATTGCTCATGTTTTCTAGTTTATGCATCTTGATTATTATGTAAAGAATTCTTAATTGCTCTTTATTAATAATTATTCAAGTTCCCTCTTTCAAAAATGTTGAAGGATTCTTAAATTCCCTTCACCCATTTCGAGTCCATTCCATTCACCTTAGATCTATAATTGTTCCATATTTGATTACCTTGCCCTGTGAAACCATCTCTTGTTAAGAAACTTAATCTAGTTAAGCCATCTTTCTTTGACTCCATTAGCCCAATGGCCTAAATTACTCAATCTTACACTCTGCTATAGAATTTCATCACCCAATTTCAATCAAAATCCTTGGACTTTTATAACTAGCCTAATATCTTTCAAAACAAAGCTAAATCTTATAGAGAGAGCCCTCTCTGGGTACAGATTGGTTAGATTCTGTACCTAAAAGTTGGTTTGTGGTTACCTTGGACCCCTTTCCTTTTCCCTACAACTTTAAGGAAAATCTGAGTGATAACACCACCTACACACTAACTCTTTCTCAGTAGGTTGGTATACAGAAGTTTTTTTTTTCTTCTTTCACATACATATACATGCATTATTTTGATTGTGTTCTACACTTTTTTATGCAGCGAAAAAGTCAATATTTTATTTTCCTTCTTATTTCACACAGTGTAGTTTCTGCATTCTAGAATTCTTTTGTCATAACATTTCTATTTCTCGTTGTTAAAGATTCTATTCACAATGATTGTGCTCTTTTGGTTCATTCTTCACCACATAATCATTGTATGTAATAGTAAATATTTATGTATTCATCATTATTCTAGGATGGAAATTCTCACTATAACTGCATTATCCTATCACATAATTATCTATTCTCTAAAAAGATTTAAGCACAGAAATTAAATACAAATTTGTCAATTACTCTCTACAAATAAACTAGGTAACTCAGATACTTGTCTCAACTATTGTTAAATTGATTGTGCCACCATACCAGGAGTGAGGCAATCACGTCCTCAACTACCTCGGACTCCGCACCAGATTCTAAGGTAGCAGTAATATCTAGAATTTAAACCTTTGGACCTTTATACATCCTAATTTTATTTTGGGTTACAGATCTCCACTGGCTCTAACTAAGCTTTGGACAACTCTTCCCTACAACATTTTTGTTGTTAACCCTTTTTCTATATTTTTCCACAAAACCCCTTCCCCTTCCTAGGATTTCCATTTTATCCTTTTGGGGAAGGTAACTCTCAAAAGGGCCTCTTCCTTTTTACTCTGGAATCTTGGAATTATTTATGAATCAGTTAACCAACTAGTCAATGTGACTTTTATTCCTAAAATAGAAATCAAGTTTATTTACTAATAATCATATTAGTTAATCTCTTTTCTCTATTAAAGATTCAAATGTATTTTGTAAAAGTCTTTTAAACATAAAATATTAAAGAATAAGTTGGGTGTTACAAAAAATGTCTAAATATTATTAACTAAATTATCAACAATTTGTCTCACATATATGTATATATATTCAAAAAAAATTGTCTTATTTTTTTCTTATATATTTTATTAAAATAATATTTAAGTTAAAAATTTATGGTATAAGGAAATTTATTTTCTTAAAGTGATGTAACTTTTATGATTGATTTTACTTTTATATATCATAAATGAAGTACATAATAATGACTAACTCTTTATTTTAATTAAAATGAGTTAAAATACTTTTAAAAAATTAAATAATAAGTTCTTAAATTATTATGATTGTAAACTAGATATTAAAACACATTTAACTTATTATATGATTAGTTAAATAAGATATATTTGTAAATTAGGTTTATTGAGAATCTATGAAGATGCCTTGTGAACAAAGCAATTATAGCTTTATGCACTTATTTTATTTCTTTTATTTTACAAGTTTAGTGTGCTTTGCCAACTATAAAATTATAAAAGTCACTAGATATTGAAATTAATTTTATTGAAAGACCATGAAAATGCCTTTTTATTATTTTTTTATATACCCATTTCATTTCCTTCACTTTATACATTTAGTATGATTTTCCAACTATCACATTCTAAGTCACTCTCAATTTAAAGTAATTTTATTGAAAGGTCATGAAAATAACCTTATAATCTTATCACAAAGAAACTATAATTTTATAGATTCATTTTCTTTCCTAAAAGACATATTACTTTAAAAACATTATGATTTGATACATATATTTTTCTTAGCCCACTCAGTGTAGAGAAAATAGTGGTAAGGTTTTTTTTGGCACTCTGTGTCATTGGTTCAAAATTATGTGGTACAAAATCCAATCATGCAAAGTGTTGGTGTGGCTTATGTTAGTTGTGATCCCTAGGTTATTTTAACGACCCAACTTAGATGCCCTTATGTAACGTCTAAAAAAAAATATTTTACATCCTAAAATAACACTCTAATATAATGATTATGTTCTACTAGTTGCTTTACCTATGCATGCGAATTCACATAGACATATATATGATATTGCACTCCAAAACCCATAGTATATTTATTAAAATTATATTTAAGTTAAATATATATGGTGTAAAGAAAATTATTTTCTTAAAATAATGTAACTGTTACGGTTGATTTTACTTTATCTCTCATAAATGACATAAATTAACCAACTAATTTATATCTTAAAAAAATTATATATATATATATATATATATATATATATATATATATATATATAATTGACGATGTCCATCATCTTTACTGTTAATATCTTATTTAGAGTTATAATAATTTAAATACTTATTATTTATTGTTAATCATTTTAACTCATTTTTAATTTAAAAAAATATATATTATTATTATATTATGATATTATGGTAATCCAAAAACAATATTATATTTATTTATTTATATATATTTAATATATAAGATGTTATTAATTTCATAGAAATAAATCATTTTTTATTTAAATTTTATTAGATTTCTGTTAAGCAGGTTTTAAAACTATAACAAACGTTCAAAAATCATAAAAATTAAAATATAAAATTCTAAATAATGTTTTAAAACTGTCTAACAACACGAAAATAATTCCCTATTACATTGTTCATAACACAACTCCAATGAAATTTAAAAATTTTCTTTTCCATCTAATTTCCTTTCACCCTTATTGCAATTAATTGTGAAGCACCTATAGACTGATGCGACTCCAGATTAATCCTTCAGCTTTCCTTACACCCTGAGAGTAATTGGTTCGTTCGTTTCCAAAACATTGTTTCAAATAGCTTTCCCTAAACTTAGTATTGTTGGTATTTTTTTTTTCCTTCTCTAAAATCTGTTATTTTTTAAAGAAATTTGTCATAATTTTTTTTTTAAATAATAAAAATGGATTTATTAATATCAATAAATATATTTTGAATTAATCTATAATTCCAAAATTATCACTAAATTTAATCAAAAAACCATCCGGGATTTTCTATTTTTTTACCAATAAAAACTTCATGTTAGACTACTCTGTTTCAAAATAGTCATTAAATGCACCTGCAACAAGCAACAAATAATTTTTACGATAATAATTTACAACCCATAAAAAGGAATACAAGAATCAATAAATATGTTAATAATTTTAATATGGGAACTACATAAAATAAATATGTTAATAATGTTAATATGGGAACTACATAAAATAACTTTGTAAGAAAAATGAAAACTAAAGTCATGACACGAACCTTTATGCCTTATGCTAAAACCAAGAAGGATCAATCGATCAGGTATTCAGTCTCCCATAAAAGCCTTATCCCTAACCATGAATCTATTGTTTGCCCCTGCAACAGAACAATGAACAAGAAATGTGGTTTATGCAGTGAGTGCTCACTCTCTGCTTGTATATATACCGAATAATAGCTTTTCTCATGGGGAAAATGCCATTTATACTAAGCGTAAAATTAATGCTCTATGGAAAAACCTGGAATGTAACTTGCAAGCATAGAATCAAATAGAGAATGATGCGTGAATAAATCCCCCTGCAGAGCTCATAACAATGGTCGTCCTATGAAATTTAGATGAGCACGAATGGAACTGCCAAAATCACTTAAAATAGATTTGAATGAATAAAAAACTGTTTAAATTCAAATTTAATAGGCTTAGGATTTCAATCAAATTAATGTTGCCAGACTGGACTACTCAATTACGAGATGTTCTGGACTACTTGATTACACACTGCATAGACGGTAGGCTTATTCAAGTGGTCTAGCAGTCATTCCCATTTACTAGCGAAGTGAAAAGGATGTCGAGCATGTTGGAGATAACCCCAACTGCAAACCTGAGGAGAAGAACAACAAAATTAAATTTTGATGGGAAACCAGCGAAAAGCAACAAAAACAATTTCTAGTTTTGTTTTGGCACTCAATCGTGGATTAAACTTTGGGTTTAAATCCCTACAAATCCAATTTTTTATTATAAAGGTTGTATCCCTTTTCTGAAGTGAAGACTGTGGTTTAAAACCACACAACCTCTGTGCTCTTAAATCCCGCAGCTACCCGCCATAATCACCATCCAACAACCATTATAAAACCCCGCGCTTTTTTTGAATTTAAATACTGCACATCATTTTTGTGGAGCCCGCCACGTCCACGTCAACACAGTGATTGACCAATGAAATCCTATCGCAACAACTGGGGGTTGTGTCATCCATCTCCAACCTACGTGATAAGGTGTGTCCCCACCATACCACGTCAACCATTGTAAGCCAATCAAATTCGTATCGCACCATCCGGTGCATACGTCATTGCACCTCCCCAACCGCAGAATAAAGGAGGACCACTGTTTCCAACTCATTTTCCTCTAAACAATAGCGTCTTATCGCATAGTTTTTATGCACAGTCGGACGATGGGTTAATCGATGTAATAACTCATCACATGAAATATTAAAAGCTCTTGCATTATGGTTTGTAATTTGCACATTGTAATTTTTTTATAAGGTTTAAACTTTGGTTTTAATGTTCTAATATAGTTTCACATTGTGTTGCGATAAAATTTCTTTCATAAGATTTTAAACTTAGTTTTATATATGTTGTAAACACACACACACACACACATATTGCAATGTAATGTAACATATATATGGGGGCAGAAGACTGTAATTGACAAAGAGAACGAAAGGTTGTGTAAGCCTAAAGAGAGAGTGAAGAGCGCTTTGTATGTAGCAGTCAAGTAAAAGAAAAAAAATTGTAAAACCAGAACTAAAGATTTTGAAGAGTGTATCGAGCATCTTCGTTGTTAATGAAAGACAGTAAAGTTTGTTTTCATGCTTCACCTACAAAGTTTTGTTTGTGAAATCTCTGTGTTGACAGAGGAAATTTTATTCCACTTTTATTGTTAAGGAATTATGAGAAATTCGAGCATGGTATCAGAGCTAGTCAAGGCTCTCAGCAATTGCTAAAGAAGATGAAAGGAGTTTGTTGAAGCTTTTGTCCAGTAGTGTGAAAGTTCAGCAAGCTAGGTATTTATCAAAAACAGATTTTTTGGTTTGTTTTAAGGTTATAGTCGAGAGAGTTGTAAAAAGGAAGTCTTTTAGAGATAGAGGTTATCTCTCAACAGTGAGAAAGTATATTTAAGAAACATAGTCAAGTTTAAGCATAGTCCAGTAAGGCTAGCTATGGCAGGAGCCATCACAAGCACGAGTATGGGAAATACTCAATTCCCACAGTTCAATGGGAAGAACTATGACTACTGTGCAATCACAATGAGAGCCTTGTTTGCCTCTCAAGATTTATGGGAGCTAGTTGAAGACGATTTAGAAGAACCAGCAGATGAACAAGCATTTAATGCCTTAACACAGGCAAAGAAAGATTTGTTGAAGAGTAATAGGAAGGAGGACTCAAAAACCCTCTTCCTTCTTTATCAGGCAGTGCATGAAAGCATATTTCAAAGAATTGTAGCGGCAAAGAAGTCCAAGGATGCATGGGATACCCTCTAGACAACATATCAAGGTATGGAGAAAGTAAAGACAACAAAGATTCAATTAATGAGAAGATATTTTGAGGTCATTTACATGAAAGAGTCTGATATAATAGACTCATTCTTCACATTGTTGATTGGGTTGGTCACCCAAATGAGATCTCATGAAGAGACAATAGAAGAACGAAGAATAGTGGAGAAAGTATTGAGGATCTTACCCTCAAGATTTGATGTGATAGTAACAACCATTGAAGAGACAAAGGATCTCTCAATGTTTACTCTTGATGAACTTAACAACCATTGAAGAGACAAAGGATCTCTCAATGTTTACTGTTGATGAACTTCATGCATCATTGATGGCACATGAACAAAGATTTAGTAGAGTAACAAAACCATGTTTGGAGCATGCTTTTAAAACCCAAATGTACTTTGGAAGAGGAAGAGGTGAAGGCAGATCAAACTACAGAGGAAAAGGAAGAGAAAGAAGCCAAAACAGAGGAAGAAACAGCCCTGTAAGCACTAGGGCAAGGGGCAGCAATCAAAGTCAGAATCAAATCCAAGACAACAGCCAACAAGGTGGGAAAAATCAAGCACATGGATAAAGGTATGATAAATCTCAAGTCCAATGTCATTAATGTAAGAAGTATGGACACTATGCCAATGAATGTAGGAAGAAACAGAGTGACATGGGTAGTAGACCAAGTGCTAATTTTACTAAAGAGACTCTTAGTTAAGAGAATTTATTCTTAACATGTAATATGGCTAAAGAGAAAGTGAAGATATATAGTTTCTAGATCTAAGATGTAGCAACCATATGATTGGAAACATTTCTATGTTTTCCATGTTAGATGAAAATGTAAAGTCTCAAGTAACATTGGGGATAGATAGTAAAGTCTCTATCATGGGAAAAGGAAGAGTAAGCGTTCTAAAAAGGAAAGGAGAAAGGAGATCCATATCAGATGTATACTATGTACCTGGTATGAAGTGTAACTTTTGAGCATTGGAAAGCTCATTCAGAAAGGATACAATGTGTTCTTTAAAGATGATGTATGTACCATCATGGACATACCACCAAGAAAATATAGGATTTCACAAGTGAAGATGACAAGAAACATATTTTTTCCTCTCAAGATGAGACCAGATTTGGAGAAAGGAGCTAAAATGGCAGCAATGACACAAGAGGCTTACCAAGGAGAAGGAAAGGATGGAAGCTGGTTATGGCACCTAATATTTGGACATCTCAAACTTGGAGGTCTAAATTTGTTGCACAGAAAAGGAATGGTAAAGGGATTACCATTGATTGAGAAACCAAACAACCTATGTGAAGGCTCCATCTTGGGAAAAAAACACAAAGAAATATTTCCATCAGGAAAGAGTATAAGGGAAAAGGCACCCTTAGAAATAGTCCATTTTGATTTCTGTTGACCAATGCAAACACCGTCATTATTAGGTAGCCACTATATTCTAATCTTTATTGATGATTACAAAAGAAAAACATGGGTTTACTTCTTGAAGTTTAAGAGTGAAGTGTTTGAGAAATTCTTCCACTTTAAAGCTCTTGTAGAGAATAAAAGTGGGAAGCATATTAAATTCTTAAGGACTGATAGAGGAGAAGAACACATCCCCAAGGAATTTATGCATTTTTGTAGAGAAAATGGAATTCATATGCAATTTACAGCAAGGTATACACCACAAAAAAATGGAGTTGTTGAAAGGAAAAATAGAACCATCATGGATATGGTAAGAAGCATGTTGAAGGAAAAACATTTTCTAAATGAATATTGGGTTGAAGTTGTACATTGTGCAACATATGTTTTGAATATATTCCCAAAAAAAAGTGTAATGAACAAAGTTCCAGAAGAAGCATGGAGTGACATAAAACAATTTTTCACCCACATGAGAGTATTTGGTTGTGTGGTTTATGCACACATTCCATGTCAGCTAAGGAAGAAGTTGGATAGTAAGGGAGAGAAGTGTATATTTGTTGGATACAGTGAAGAATCTAAGGCATATAGACTTTATAACCCATCCACCAAGAATTTTATGATAAGAAGAGATGTATAGTTTATTGAAGAAGAAGGTTGGGATGGAAACATTGAGAAAACAGTGAATGTAAAAATATGTTTGTCTCATTATGATGATAAGGAACAAATGGATGAAAGACATCCCTCATTAGCCACACCACCTCCACCAACACAAAGAAATCATGGGACACGACAAGATGGTATGAGAAAACCCTTGAGAAGTGATGACATTGCTTCCCCAAGGACATCACAAGGAGTAGATTTGGGTGATTCTACAAGCACAAGTTCAACAAGTAAAAGAGGAACCAAATTCAGAAGTCTGAATGAAATTTATGAGCAAGAAGAAGGTATGAACTCTTTATTTGCATTATATTTTCATGTAGAAGATCCTATTCATTTTGAAGAATATTTAAAAGAAAATAAATGGATAGATGTTATGGATGAACAGATAAATGCAATAGAAAAGAATAAGGCATGGGAACTAGTTGATCTCCCAAAAGGCAAGGAATTAATTGGAGTAAAAGGGGTTCATAAAACCAAGAGCAATGCTGAAGGTGTTAGCCCCCCTGTAAATTTTTGACAGGAAAAGTAGGGGGATAAATTATTTTTGAGCCTTCAGTGAATGCATCTCCCCTGGAGACACATCATCCTTGAAGTCTCATGTGCCTTTGCCCTGTGATGAAATCCCCTCTATTGTACCCATATAGGAAGCCTCTCTGATTGTGACAAATTGTGTTCCTGAAAGCCTTCATGTACCCCTTGCATCCCTGCAGAATTCTTCATTTCATCCCTTTTTCCCTCTGTTAAAGTCCCCCTTTCATCCCAAAAATCCCCTCTAAAACATCCCTACACCCTTTGGTCAGCCAAATTCCCCCTTCTTCCCTCTATTGTTTCCCATTTTCGGCCTCAAATTTCACTAAAAAGGGCCGAAAAACCCATACTCTACACATTGGGTCTTAGCCCCCTTCAGGCCAGCCCCCTTACCGTTTCCCTCTATGTGACCCAGCGCCATGACCAGGCTCCCGGGTAGAAGGCGCTTATCGCACATGATATCAGGGGCAACATCGACCATTGATCTTCGCAGATCGGACAGTCCCCGTTAACTCCACAACTGCCTATCGTTCTTCACGTTCACCTCTCCAACCACATCCGCCATTCTTTTAAACCACAGATCAACGGACAGATCTTCAATCCTGCCTGGTGGTCCCCGCGCCCATAGAAACTATTCAGAAACAGCTCGATTTTCATTGCACCAATAATGGGGGTCGAGCGGTATTTTCCCATTGCGCAGCAATTCCACTCATCAATCGACGCATGTTGGGCGCACTATTTCGAAACCGCTACCTCATCGCGCGTTATCGTTCGACTAAGGATACATGGTGATATCGTTGTGCGTTTTTAGATCTGGGGAAGCCCATCCAACGTTCGTCGTTCCACAGAGTTGCACGGGGTTTAATCCAAGGTCATCGTACTCCTGGCCCACTGTTCGTCGCCCTCCGCTGCATTTTCAACCATTGATCTCCTTTGAGATCTGACGGTCCAGATTTGTTTTCCCCTCTATTGACCTTTCTGCCATCACCCGGTACCGCCACATCACCCCCAAGTGTATCCACCATACATCCACCCATCCCATTGCATATATTTGTTAAAAATTCAATTTTGTTAAGGTTTTTTCATTTAAATTTCCTCTGCGCTCCGCCAACCTTCACCAAGGCTTCCCTCCATCATTCCTCTGCATTGTTCCACCATTTCACCAGCTACACGATCATTTTCATCATCCACACTGCATCCACCACCCCCATTGTTTTCTTAACCTGTTTTTGTGTTTTGCAGGGTTCCAAAGAGGCAGAAAACTTCCATGGTTCATATGTACTACTTTAATGGCATGTTGCGCAGACAGAATTGAATCTGGAAGCTGGTACAACAGGGAAATGCCTGGAAAGATAGCAGCGGCATAAATATTACCCAAGGACAGTTCAATCTCTGCGAAGAAACCTATCCGGCGCCATTAACATACAGATTTCACAGTCAGAGATTTAAATTAAGCAGCATAGATCTTAAGGCATGCAAATGAAGATATATAAGCTTGATGTTCAGAGATTTAAAGGCAAAAATCAGTTTGAAGACCCATGGATCACGCAAAAGGTACAACATACAAAAATTCATGTATATTAGGGTTTGTACACCAGTAGAATGTTTTCCCCATAAAGGACAGAATGGCCATATAGATTTTATTCTACATCATGTGCCGAAAGGATTTCCCACCCTGACAACGGTCCTACGATATCAGTAGCATTACCTACACAGCATGGCAGACTTGAATCGACAGTTGCTTTCGGATCACCGAGTACTACAGAAGCTGTAGCAAAGTACATCAGAAGACATGCAGGTTAATGGAGAGCTTTGCGAAGACCACTCTTTCACCCAAGAGTGCCGTAGATTAATGCACATAATTTATACAGAGTGGGCTTCGGCCTTCTTCCTCTTCTGAGTTTTTAATGCTGCATTTAGTTTTTCACCTACCTTCACTGCTCCACTGGAGCTATAAATTCATGAAGAAACTCATTGTAAAGGTTGTTGATCAGTTATCAGAGAATTGTAAGTAGTTTCTTTTGAGACATAGTCTCTGTGTAAAGTTATAAGATAGGCCGAGGAATATGTTTTCAGACTGAGTATTCAGCTATTGGCAATGTTGTACTTGACTGGTATTGTTGTTTAATATGACAAGCACATTTCTTTGGATCTTGATCTAAAGCAGTGGTGATGTTTTCCTATCTTTGTGTTTATATTCATTTCATTTCGTTTCTACTGGCTTGCATCAGAATATTGGCATAGGATTTACCCTTGTTAGGTACCCTATGTTTATGCTCTCCTTGCCATTGATGTTTTTCTTCTAAATTTGTATCTAAGAATCGATTTCAGTTAATTTAACCAGTGTAGTTGATGTTATTTCCTTCTCTCTGATGTATGAATTAAATGTATCTATTCTTAGATGTTTCTTGTTATTGATTTACTTGGAAGATTTGGGAACACTGAGGATTAGAGTTAGCCCTGTCCACTAGGATCCTTGTTGGACTAGCCGGTATTTAACTTTGTGCCCTGAATATATGTTGTCTCCTCCTCTCCTACCTTTCCATATCACACAATCATCTTTAAGATCCTATGTTTTAGATGACTAACCCAATTGAAAGCTTACACATTGGATAGTAAGCAAATCGTTTCCTGAATCCATTGCCTAATGGTTTTGAATTCTCCCTGGAATAATTCACCTCTTCCCTTTTTCTCTTTGCTCATCCTGGTATTACATTGAAATCTTTCTTTCCTGATAACTAGCAACCAAACAAACAAATCAAACAATCAACCCTTGTGCCTATAACTAGCCTAACATCTTAACATTCGAGCCTCAAAGATATAAACCTTGCTCATATAGAGAGATCCCTCTCTAGACCCAGGAGGGCTAGATCCTGAGGTCTGAAAGTGGTTTGATGTTGTCTCATATTTTGGTCTTGCCAATCTGGCCAAAACATGGGAACCCCAACATAATGGCGACTCCGTTGGGGAAAATCTGAATACCATCCATCGTACTACATTATAAGAACTTCAGAAACCTACAATCTCTGGTTAGGTTGGTAGTTAAACATTCTATTCACAGTTCAACCTCTATACCATTTTTTGTGTTCTCCCATACTCTTAGACAGAGTCTGGAAAGGGCCAGGTAGCCTCCAGATCTCACACTCTTTCAGAGGTGACATATTTGGTAAAATCCCTCCCAGTCAAACTCTGGTTAGAGTTTTTTGTGTTCCGAAGATATCCTTGAAAGGGGACATCTCATAAGCACTGTGGTGGACAGTGTACCATCCAAAAACATCCTAAAACCCTCCACCTGGCAACTGCATCATTCCTAAATGATTCAAAGACTCTACTGGTGATCAGTAGGCCTGCTGATTATCTTGGCTCACATTAGACTCCACTGGGAGACCAAAGCCATTACAACTCAAACAAAATAGAAGAAACAAGTAGGGTTAAGTTGCTTGGTTAAAACAACATTATAGCTTACAGAACCATTCACATAAGAGCTTACCCTAACCCAAACCCACCAGAAATAGTTGACAACCCTGAGATCATCCTCAAGGGAGCTCCTACACCTAAAATACCAACTATTTCCAGCCACATCCATAGAGCTAACTATGCACCAGAAGATCTCACAGCTCTATCACATTTTCACCTTGACCTAGACCTATCTAATAGATTACAAGTAGAACTAGGTCTTTCAGTGTCCTAGACCAGCCAAACCTTGAGCTTCCTGGTTCACCACCTCAAAGTAGTAAGCACCTTGGGATTATACAGACCCCTCCATCTACACCTCCTGATATAAATTTCATACAAAACTTGGGGCTCAGTCACCCTAAATCTGCTCATCAGTCTTCTGCTGGTCATAATATCCCTATCATCCACATACCAGCTACCCAAGTCAACCCTTTACCACATCAAAACATCATCATGGCAGCCTGGTATGCAACTCTGGTTTTAACTCAGCCTCTATTTCCCTTACCCAATTATTATCAATCAAAGATCCCACACTTCACTGCAAAAAAGTCTACCACAACACAATATCATGTAGATAGGATGGAAGATTCCTTTGACTACATGGAAATAGATGATGATATAGTCAAAATGAGAATCTTTGCCCAGAGCGTAGGGGGTGATGTGAAGAAATGGTTTAAAGGCCTACCTCCAGGTAGCATTAATGACCTCATAGCTCTATATCAGACCTTCATAAACAAATGGGAAGTTAAGGCCAACCCTCGCCAACTCCTAGCAGAATATATGAGCCTTAAAAGAAACATAGGGGAGAGTGCCCATGATTACACAACGAGATTTAACAGCATTTACAATGCTCTACCTCCACACATGAAACCTCCCCAAGGTATGGCTCTAGCAAAATACCCTGAAGGCTTTGATGCTGACATGGCCTATCAGCTTAGGGATAATGAATACAACACATTGGAGGACATGCATAAAGGAGTAGTGAATATAGAAGCCAACTTGATTGAGAAAATGGAAAGACTGAGAGCTGAGAAAAGGGTAATGTATAGAGACGACAATGTAGCTTCCACATTTGACCCAAATCATGACCATCTATCTAAAAAAGTGGAGAAGCTATACCAAATGATGGAAAAAATGGTTGTCACAGTTAATAACCAAAATAGAAATCAAAACCATAACCCAAAACTTTAGAAGAAACAATGCCACTCCCAACAGACAAAGAGAATCAGATCAGCACGTTATACCCCCATTTCAAGAGAACTTTCTTGATGAAGATGAGGGAAGCATAGAAGAGTCTGAAGGGAATGCAATAAACATGTTTGAAATAGAGGATTCAATCCATAACTGTTACATGGAAGAAGATCAGCCCTCGCCCTCTGGTTGGGATGAGGAATGTTTTGAAACTGAATATTACATGTTAGGGTTTGAAAATGCCATGATGCAGGTCAGAGAACAATATGAACTTAGAAGCAAAAAGAACCAAGAAACTGCCAAACCAAAAGCTTCTGAGGTCACCATAAAAAAAAAGACCCACAAAACTTCTAAAGAAACTATTGAAAGCAACAAATCAGTAGCTGAGAGTTCTGGTAAGAACAAAGAAAAGGACAACCAAAACACTGATACACAAGGTCAACCAACAAGCAGCACTGACACTGCAGACAGTGCTCCTGATAAAATAGTTTCTAACATTGTACATAGTGAGAATCAGCACACTGATTCAGCCACTAAGGTAGTGGTTGACAAAAAAGAGTTGAACGTTCCAAAGAGTCAGTCCACTTTCAATTTGGAGAGTGAGATTGCAAAAATTAAAATCTCTATCCCACTCTCTGAGCTGGCCACTCAGGATGTATATAAAGGCCAAATTTTGAAAGCATTAAATTTAGGTGAGAATAGTGACACTGTAAATCTGAGTGATGATCAACCTGCCTTCTGTTTGGTCCAAAGATAGAAGGAAAGTTTCAGGAAGGGGTAGTGCCCCCTTTTTATATCAGTCTTAATATCCATGATAAGATTCTCCACAATGTAATGCATGATTATGGGGCATCACACAACCTGATGCCTAAAGTAGTAATGGAAATATTAGGCCTAGAGATCACCCATCCCTATCAAGACCTATATTCATTTGACTCTAGTAGAGTAAAGTGTCTTGGCCTGATCAAAGATTTGTGTGTAAGCCTTGCCCAGATTCCAGAAAAATGTATGGTCATGGATGTTGTTGTGGCAGATGTGCCACCCAAATATGGCATGTTATTATCAAGATCATGGGGAGCCAAGCTACAAGGAACAATGCAAATGGAGGGGCTTATGCCACAATCTCAATCTTTGGCCAACTTAGAATACTATACAGGGAAGCACAAATGAAATTCCTGGTTAGTAGCCCTAAAAAGCCTGAAAATTCTCCTCTTTACTTTGTACATACAGACCTAGATTCCTTTATTTTCTGCAATGATGAATCTTTGGGGGAACTAGAATCTGAAAACATAGATACAAGCAAAGATAAACATGATGAAATAAAGGCAATAGACTTTAAAATAATGGCTACCCTAGACTCAGAGGAGGAAGATGTAGAAAACTTTGAATAGTGCACTGAAACAACAATGCAAAGTGAACCAGAAACATAACACAATCATCCAACTAGTCACCTCTTTGTTTTCCACACCCATAACAAAAAACAAATTGACCCACAGCCTAGCGCAGCTCCTATAATGCTACATGATGGCGAACCCAACTGTAGGGAAGGAAGTGAAGATAAAACAGAAAATTAACCCTTGTGGGAAATGAATTTAGACGGGTCATGCACCAGGAGAACTGCTGGGGTAGGAGTGTGGATACATAACACAGAGAGAGATTATGTAGAGAGCCATGCATGCAACCTGCACTTCAAGTGTACGAACAATATTGTAGAATATGAGGCTCTGATCCTAGGCTTAACCCTGTTGAAAAAATTAGGAGCCCATAGGATACCAGTGCGTGGAGAATCTGAGCTGATTATTAAGCAGGTGAATGGTGAATATACATCGAAACATCCTATACTGAGAGCATATAGGAATGACACTATGGATTTATTGAAAAAATTTGTTGAATACGAATTAGCATTTGTTCCTAGGAGTCAAAATGTCATTGCAAATGGATTAGCTTTCCTAGCTAGTTCATACACTAAGACTCCAAGCAACCAACAGATCATCATTCAGACCAAATTTAGGCCTGCAGTGCCAGACAATGAAAAATATTGGCAGGTTTTTGAAGGAGATAAACAAATTGAAGATTTCCTGGTAGGCAGAAACGAGTTTGAAGTTTCTGATTCAGACTCCAAATCTTACAGTAGCTGCCTAAGTGAGGAGTCCTCAGATGAGGAAGAAACACCTTGTAACATAGAAATAAACGCTTTAAGTGAACAGATTGGAAACCCAGACGGAAAATGTGAAAACGCAGATAGTGAAGAAGTAGAGGTGCTGCAGACCAAAGATAAGAACATACCTCGAGGTTGGGCCCCTTTATAAGACCTTTTTGACTTTGATGATGTAGCAAAAAATCCCACTATATAACATGCAGACTCTGATGTTGAGGAATGCAACATAGGCACCAAAGACAAACCCAAAATGATCAAACTGGCTAAGTCTCTACCTGCAAACATGAAAAAGAAATACATTTACCTATTCAAGGAATTCATTGATGTATTTGCTTGGAGTTATGAGGACTTAAGGGCCTATGACACAAATATCATACAGCATAAGATACCCTTGAAAGAAAATCATAAGCCCTTTAGACAAAAACTTCGTAGAATAAACCCAAAACAATTGCCTACAGTAGAAAAAGAGATTAAGAAGATGTATGAGGCAAGTATAATCGTGCCTGTGAGGTTATCTGATTGGGTATCAAACCTAGTGGCTGTGAGAAAGAAAATAGGTGAGATCATATTATGTATCGATTTCAGGAATCTTAATAGAGCCTCACTCAAAGACAATTACCCTTTGCCTAAAATGGAACATATTCTTCAGAGGGTAGTAGGCTCTAAAAGGATCTCCTTGCTAGATGGTTTTTCAGGTTACAACCAAGTCTTAGTAATCCGAGAAGATCAACTCAAGACAGCCTTTACCACTCCATGGGGTACCTTTATGTATGTGAAGATGCCTTTTGGATTGATGAACACTGATGCAACTTTCCAAAGAGCGATGGAGATAGATTTTTTAGATGAAATAGGACACTTCATTGTCATCTATCTAGATGACATAACAGTCTATTTTAAGACTGGGGAAGAACACCTAGAACACCTGAGAAGAGTGTTTAAAAAATGCAGAAGGTATGGTCTGTCACTGAATCCTAAAAGGACTGTCTTTGGGCTACAATAAGGAAAACTTATTGGCCACAATATATCTGAAAAAGGAGTTAGGATAGACCCACAAAGAGTTGAGGGAATACTACAGATCACACACCCAAGAAACATCAAGGAATTACAGTCCTTCATTGGGAAGATTAACTTCCTTAGGAGGTTTATTCCCAATCTAGCTAAACACCTTAGGAACATGAATAACATGCTGAAGAAAGGTGTGGGAGTTAAATGGAGTGTTGAAGCTAAGAAATATTTTGAATCAGTAAAACTTGCACTCACCCAGGCTCCTGTTCTAATCAGCTCAGATTTCTCAAAGGATTTCCTGATTTTTTTATTTTCCTCCAAGCATATGATAGCTGCAGTTCTACTGCAGAAAAATCCAGAGGGAATGGAACAGCCCATTACTTTCTTCAGCAAAGCACTCAGAGATGCACCCTTGAAATACAACATAATGGAGAAACATGCCTATGCTCTGATTAAGGCCTTGAAAGACTTTAGGGTGTACATATTGCATTCCCACACCATAGCCTATGTGCCAAATATAGTGGTTAAAGATATATTGTCCCAAGATCCTGATGGAAAGAGGGGCAAATGGATTGCTGTGATTTTAGAATATGATCTTGAGATAAAACCCACCAAACTGATTAAAGTTCAGGGCCTATCTCAATTAATGGTTGAATCAAATATACAAGCCCTAGACATTAACATGGTAAATACCTTGGATGAGCAACAAGAATTTCCTGATCCCACTGTTGAGGAAAATTTTCAGAGCTCTCCTTGGTATTCTGACATTTTGTATGTGCTTACACACCTCAATGCTCCACCTGAACTGTCAAATACCAAGGCCAGATTCTTAAAGCTAAAATCCAGGAGCTATTGCATAATGAATAATTGCTTGTATTGGAATAATCCAAATGGCCTATTACTTAAATGTTTTACTGAAAACGAGGCAGAGAGGATTAAATAAGAATTCCATGCAGGAGAGTGTGGAGGCCACTTGAGTTGGAAAGCCATTGCTAACAAAATACTCAGAGCTGGCGACTATTGGCCTACACTCTTCAATGATGTCCATAACATGATAATTGCCTGCCACGAATGCCAGATTTTTGAAGGAAAAATAAAGCTCCTTCCCCTCCCTTTACAACCCATCACTGTTGAAGGTCCCTTTATGCAATAGGGCCTAGATTTCATAGGGGAGATTCACCCTGCTTCTTCTGCACAACACAAATGGATCCTAACAGCCACAGACTACTTCACTAAGTGGATAGAGGCCATACCTACTAGGAATGCCACAGATTCAGTCATCATTAGCTTCCTAGAAGGTCATATCCTCTCTCGGTTTGGATGCCCAGGGAAAATAATCACCGATAATGCTACTGCTTTCGGATCCAAGAAAATGGTCAAGATTTTTTTCATAGGTATCAAATAGCACTCGGTCATTCAACAGCCTATTACCCTCAAGGTAATGGATTAGCTGAATCATCAAACAAGAACCTGGTGATCATCATCAAGAAGCTATTTGAAGAGAACAAAAAGTCATGGCATAACAAGTTAGTACATGCTTTGTGGGCTGACAGGCTTACAACAAAGAAATCTGTTGGCATGTCACCTTATCAGCTTGTCTATGGAACAGAAGTAGTGTTTCCTACCAGCCTTGGGGTGATAGTGATTAAGCTGGTCCAACAGATTTAAACAGAAGAAGACAGTATGGTGAGGAGAATAAACCAAACAATTCATCTCCAATAAACAAGGGAAGAGGTCTACAACAGAGAAGTGAAATTTTAGGAGAATATAAAGAAATTGTTTGACAAAAGGACCAAAGCTGTTGATTTCAAAATTGGGGATAAAGTTCTGAAGTGGGACTCAAGAAGGGAGGATAAAGAGAAGCACAACAAGTTTGACAGTATGTGGCAAGGTCCATACATCATCCAGGCCACTGTGGGTCCAAATGCCTTCTTCCTACAGGAATTAGATGGTACAGAGCTGTTTGGGGGTCCTGTCAATGGCAGGATGCTCAAACGCTACTTCTTCTGATTTACAATTTCCATTTTTCATTTCCATTGTACATACCATTGCAGTTTTTGCTTTCAAGAAAAAGAGAAAATGTTTCAAAAAATAGAGGAAAAAGAGAGGTTCAGACATGTTTAAAAAATGAACCTCTGATGTGAAAAATATTGGCTCTAATAATCTCAAAACCTGAGCCAAAGAAAGCAAAACAGTTGGTCCTAGCATGCCCAAAATCTGGACCAGCAAAGAAGAACGAAGAATCAGCTCTAACATGCCCAAAACTAGAGCTGAAATGAAGAAAAGAAGTGACTCTAACATGCTCAAAACTTGAGTCACAAAGAGAAGAAGGATACTTCAAGTTTCAGATTTCAAACCTTCACAGTTTTTTTTTTCTGTTTTCTGCAAATTGTGTCCATGTGCAACTGTCTTTATGCCTTGGACCCACAGCAAGTCAGACAGTCTATTCCTGGCTTGACTGCTTTTCAATTTATGTCGTAGAATATAGAGAAGAAATCTGCTGGACAGTTTAATCCCAGTAGATATTAGATTAGGTAGAGAAACATGTGAGACCAACAGTTTAATCTGGTCTCATGGAGTAATAAGGGTAGAAATAGAATAGGTTTATTTTCTTTTTTGTAAAAAATAAAAAGATGAAAAGGGTCTGCTAGCTCAAATGCACACCAGAAGAAAAAATGCCAGGATTGTAGGAAGGGTAGGTCGATTTGTTGAGGGATGTCTTTCTGTTGATGTATCTATCATGTTTGTGGCAGCTTATCTGAAGAAAGAAAGGGATGTGCCAAGTAGCAGGCATCTAGCCTACACCAAAGATCATTTTCTGAATTCTTGACTCCTTCAAGAAGAATCCATCCCCATGTGGAGCCACTGTTAGCCCCCCTGTAAATTTTTGACAGGAAAAGTAGGGGGATAAATTGTTGTTGAGCCTTCAGTGACTGCATCTCCCAAGGAGACACATCATCCTTGAATTCTCCTGTGCCTTTGCCCTGTGATGAAATCCCCTCTGCTCTACCCATACAGGAAGCCTCTCTGATTGTGACAAATTGTGTTCTTGAAAGCCTTCATGTACCCCTTGCATCCCTGCAGAATTATTCATTTCATCCCTTTTTCCCTCTGTTAAATTCCCCCTTTCATTCCAAAAATTCCCTCTAAAACATCCCTACACCCTTTGGTCAGCCAAATTCCCCCTTCTTCCCTATATCGTTTCCCATTTTCGGCCTCAAATTTCACTAAAAAGGGCCGAAAAACCCATACTCTACACATTAGGTCTTAGCCCCCTTCAAGCCATCCCCCTTACTGTTTCCCTCTACATGACCCAGCTCCATGACCAGGCACCCGGGCGGAAGGCGCTTATCGCATATGATATCGGGGGCAACATCGACTGTTGATCTTCGCAGATCAGATGGTCCCCGTTAACTCCGCAAGTGCCCGTCGTTCTTCATGTTCACCTCTCCAACCACATCCGCCATTCGTTTAAACCACAGATCAATGGACAGATCTTCATTCCTTCCTGGTGGTCCCCGCGCCCGCAGACACTATTCAGAAACAGCCCAGTTTTCATCACATTGTTAATGGGGGTCGGGCAGTGTTTTCCCATTGTGCAACGATTCCACTCATCGATCGACGCGTGTCAGGCACATTATTTCGAAACCGCTACCTCATTGCGCATTATCGTTCGACTGAGGATACGTAGTGATATCGTTGTGCGCCATTAGATCTGGGGTAGCCCATCCAACGGTCGTCATTCCACAGAGTTGCGCGGGGTTTAATCCAAGGTCACCGTACTCCTGGCCCATCGTTCGTCGCCCTCCACTGAATTTTCAACCATTGATCTCCTTTGACATCTAACGGTCCAGATTTTTTTTCCCCTCTATTGACTTTTCCACCATCGCTCGGTCCTGCCACGTCACCCCCCCGTGTATCCACCGTACATCCGCCCATCCCATTGCATATATTTGTTCAAAATTCAAGTTTGTTAAGGTATTTTCATTTAAATTTCCTCTGCACTCCGCCAACCTTCACCAAGGCTTCCCTCCATCATTCCTCTACATTGTTCCGCCATTTCACCAGCTACACGATCATTTTCATCATCCACACTGCATCCATCACCCCCGTTGTTTTCTTAACCTATTTTCGTGTTTTGAAAGGTTCCAAAGAGGTGTAAAACTGCCATGGTTCATATGTACTACTTTAATGGCGTGTTGTGCAGACAGAATTGATTCTGGAAGCTGGTAATACAGGGAAATGCCTGGAAATATAGCGATGACATAAATATTACCCAAGGAGAGTTCAATCTCCGTGAAGAAACCTATCTGGTGCCATTAACACACATATTTCACAGTCAGAGATTTAAATTAAGCAGCAGAGAGATTAAGGCACGCAAATGAAGATATATAAGCCTGATGTTCAGATATTTAAAGGCAAAAATCAGTTTGAAGACCCATGGATCAGGTAGAAGGTACAACATACAGAAATTCATGTATATCAGGGTTTGTACACCAGCAAAATGTTTTCCCCATAAAGGACAGAATGCCCATACAGCTTTTATTCTACATCGTGTTCTGAAAGGATTTCCCACCTTGACAACGGTCCTACGATATCAGTAGCATTAGCTACACAACATGGCAGACTTGAATCATTGATTTATTTATTTTCAGATCACAAGAAGTACTACAGAGCACTGCAGCCAAATTGCATCAGAAGACATACCTAGAGTTAATGTAAACCTAACAAAGACCACTCTTTCGCCCAAGCATGTCCCAGATTAATGCTCAGAATTTATACAAAGCGGACTTCGGCCTCCTTCCTCATCTGAAGTTTTTAATGCTGCATTTAATTTTTCACCTACCTTCTCTGCTCCTCTGGAGCTATAAATTCATGAAGAAACTCATTGTAAAGGTTGTTGATCAGTTATCAGAGAATTGCAAGTAGTTTCTTTTGAGACACAGTCTCTATGTAAAGTGTTATATAGGTTGAAGGAGATGTTTTCAGACTAAGTATTCAGCTATTGGAAATGTTGTACTTGACTGGTATTGTTGTTTAATATGAAAAACACATTTCTTTGGATCCTGATCTAAAGCAGTGGTGATGCTTTCCTATCTCTGTGTTTATATTCATTTCATTTCATTTTTACTAGCTTGCATCAGAATATTGGCATAGGATTTACCCTTGTTAGGTACCCTATGTTTCTTCTCTCCTTGCCATTGATGTTTTTCTTCTAAATGTGTATCTAAGAATCGATTTCAGTTAATTTAAATAGTGTAGTGGATCTTATTGCCTACTCTCTGATGTATGAATTAAATGTATCTGTTCTTAGATGTTTCTTGTTATGGATTTAGTTGGAAGATTTGGGAACACTGGGGATTATAGTTAGCCCTTTCCACTAGGATCCTTGTGTGACCAGCCGGTCTTTAACTTTGTGCCCTGAATATATGTTGTATCCTCCTCTCCTACCTTTCCATATCACACAATCATCTTTAAGATCCTATGTTTTAGATTAATAGCCCAATTGAAAGCTTGCACATTAGATAGTAATAAAATCATTTCCTGACTCCATTGCCCAGTGGTTTTGAATGCTCCTTGGAATACTTCACCTCTACCCTTTTCCTATTTGCTCATCCTGGTCTTACATTGAAATCTTTATTTCCTGATAACTAGCAACCAAATAGACAAATCAAACAAACAAACCTTGTGCCTATAACTAGCCTAACATATTAACATTTGAGCCTCAAAGATATAAACCTTGCTCATATAGAGAGATCCCTCTCTGGACCCAGGAGGGCTAGATCCTGAGGCCTGAAAGTGGTTTGATGTTGTCTCATCTTTTGGTCTTGCCAATCTAGCCAAAACATGGGAACCCCAACAGAAGGTAATATTGAAAGGCACAAGGCCATACTTGTTGTCAAAGGCTACAAGCAGCAAAAAGGAAGAGACTATGAGGAAAATGTTTCACCAGTTGCAAGAACGGAAACAATAAGAGTAGTGTTGTCCATAGTAGCACAACACAAGTGGAAATTTTACCAAATTGATATGAAATCAACATTCCTAAATGTAGTATTGATGGAATAGGTTTATGTTGAATAATATTTGGGCTATGAGAAAGAAAGCCAAGAGCACAAGGTATGCAAACTAAAGAAAGCTCTGTGTGGGATGAAACAAGCATCAAGAGCATGGTATAGTAGGATAGATGCCTATCTACTGGAAAATGGGTTTGAGAAATGTGAAGGAGAACCCACATTATACATCAAAGAAAAATATGGTAAGATTCTCATTGTTGTTTTATATGTTGATGATGTTATATTCACAGGTAATGATTTTTACCTTATTGAAAATCTTAAGACAATCATGAAAGAAGAATTTGAAGTGACTGATATGGGATTGCTGAGATAAGTCTTAGGAATAGAAGTAGAGAAAAATAAAAATAAGATTTTTATTTCTCAAGAAAAATATGTGAAATTTTTTTTGGAAAAATTTAACATGCAGGATTGCAAGGCAGCAATTACTCCTACAGTGATGGAGTTGAAACTGAGGAAAGAAGACTCCTGCAAGGATTTTGATTTAATTTTGTATAAAAGCATAGTTGGTAGCCTTATGTATTTTGTCAAAGAAGAAGGTAACTCTACAAAACAGAATGTGTATTAGCTAAAGAATGTGAATGTATTTAGACATGGAGGTGAGGCTATTGGGATTCACTTCCCAATGACTCTTGGCCTTCCTTATTTCCTAATATAATTTAATATACAATATTAAATATTCTCACCCAACCTTTAGAATTAGGTGTCGACATTCCCCCCTTTAATCCGAAGGGATGTTGGTGAGTCGAAGCATCGATCTGAACTTTTCAAACTTTTCTCTTCCAAGAGCTTTGGTGAAGATATCCGTGGTTTTCTCATTTGTGGAACAATGATGTAGATGGATGGTTTTGGCCTGAACATGATGTCGAATTAGATGGTATTTTGTATTGATGTGCTTTGTTCGATCATGGAACTTTGGGTTCTTGGCCAAATTTATTGCAGAAGTGTTGTCGATCATGAGTGGTGTGGAATACATTTGTTTCATCTAAAAATATTCTAGGATTTTCCTGAGCCACACAATTTCCTTTGTTGCTTCAGCTGCTGCCACATATTCTGCCTCGGTTGTGGAATCTTCTGGAACTGACTATTTGCGTGATCTCCATGAGACACCTCCTGATCCAAGACTCATGGTGTAACCTGTAGTAGACACCCCTGTTTCTTTGTCCCCATAAAAGTCTGAATCCGAGTATCCGATCAAGCTGAAGTCACCTACCTGTGTTTATTTGAGTCCAAAGTCTTGTGTCCCCTTCAAGTACCTTATCACTCTTTTTGCAGCAATCCAATGTCCTTCACAAGGTTTTTGCATAAACCTTGAGAGGATTCCAATAGCAAATGAAATGTCAGTTCTGGTGGTGGTCAAGTAGATAAGACTTCCTATAAGCTGTCTATACTTAGTTGCATCCTTGAATTCCTTCCCTTCAATGGATGTGAGGTTCAAGTTTTGTTCCATTGGAGTGGTTAAGGGATTGCATTCATCCATGCCAAACTTGTTCAAAAGATCTCCAATGTACTTCTTTTTGAGAAATAAATATAAATTTAGGATGTTGAATTACTTCAATACCCAGATAGTAATGAACATAACCCAAATCATTCATTTCAAAACCTTTCTTCAATTCTTTCTTCATGGATGCAATATAACTCTCATTGTTCCCTGTCATCAAAAGATCATCTACATACACCACAAGATATACAACTGTTTTTCCAACTTTCTTAACAAACAAAGTTGCACCATCAAGATCAAAATGTTTGAAGTCAAGTTTCAGAAGATGCTCGGTTGATTTCTCATACCAGGCTCATGGTGCTTGCTTGAGGCCATACAAAGATTTAATAAGCTTGCAAACTTTGTGTTCTTGGCCCTTTACAACAAATCCATCTGGCTGGGACATAAAAACTTTCTCCTTTAGATCTCCATTCAAAAAGGTAGTTTTTAAATCCATCTGATGGACTTTCCATCCATTCTAAGCTGCTAGGGAAAAGAGAGTCCGGATGGTGGTCCATTTTGTTGTGGGAGAAAAATTTTCTTCATAATTGATTCCTTCCTTTTGTGCAAAACCTTTTGCCACAAGCCTGGCCTTGTGCTTTTCAAGTAATCCATCTTCTTTATACTTGTTCTTGTAGACCCACTTACAGCCAATTGGTTTTGTTCCTAAAGTCGGATCAACCAGCTTCCAAGTGCCATTCTTTATCAAGGCATCATACTCCTTTTGCATCGCTTCCTTCCATTCATCATGCGAAGTGGCTTCTTTGAAGGAATTTGGTTCATGATCTGTAGAAAAACTCAATTTACAGTTATAAGCAATATCCATATCAACAGGAGAATCAGAATTATCTATGTCACCTTCGATTTGTTTAGTGGAACTTCTTGTTCCTGTTTTTCCAACCTCATTGGGATGAACCTTCTCTAGTGTCTTTGTCAGCCATTTGGGAGGACCTTTCTGAGATGGCCTAGGCTGCTCATTTGACTGAGTTGGGATTGATTCAAGATTCAATCTCCCAATTCTGTCAATCACATCATTCAATGTGTCATTCGTGGTTGTTTCTTCATGTAGGGGAGAGAGTGCTTCAGGAAATGATTCCACAATTTGATTCAATATAAGAATCCCCCCTTCAAGATGTGGAATCTGATTGTCAAATTCTTGGAAATACTTTGCATGTGTGAATCTATCCAGGCAATCAAGTTGCCACTCAACAACCTTGTCACTCTTGGAAGATTCAAGGAATATGACATCTCCTGCTATTACAAACTTTTTATTGGCTTCATCATAGAGACGATATCCTTTCGAGGTATTGGGGTACCCCAAGAAGATACATTTTCAACTTCTAGCACCAAGTTTATTCCTTTATCCCTTGGGTATCAAGGCATAACAGGTCGACCCAAAGACCCTGAAATGCTTTACCGAAAGAATGTGGCCATGCCACATTTCAAAAGGAGTTTTGTTTCTAATTGAACTTTAAGGACACCTATTCTTTATGTAAACAACACATAGAACTACATCAGCCCAAAACATCAATTTTACATTCTTGAAAAATAACATGGAGCAAACCATATTTAAAATAGTTTGGTTCATTCTTTCAGTTACACCATTCTATTGGGGATTATACGGCGTAGTTGTTTGATTTTTGATCCCATGTTGATGAAGATAATTTTAAAATTCATTTGAAGTGTATTCTTTTCCATTATCAGTACGTAGAGAGCCAATATGAGTTTGTGCATCATTTTCAATCCATGCATGAAAATTCTTGAATGTTTGAAAAGCATCATACTTGTTCTTCAATAAGTAAATCCAACACATTCTGGTGTAGTCATCAATAAATGTCATCATATATTTATTTCCATTTGCAGAAGAAACATGCATAGGGCCACATAAATATGAATGAATAAGCTCAAGTTTTCTATGTGCTCTGGAGTGTGAATCATGAAATGGCTGTTTGCTATGCTTTCCTAGAATACAAGCATCACATTCCTTAGGTTTCCTAGGAATTGTAGGCAGTCCATTAACACCATTTTTCTTCAACAAACGAAGGCTTCCATAGTTTAAGTGTCCAAATCTAGCATGCCATAAAAGACTTGATGGGAATGTACCTTCATCATGATGTGAACTGAATGAAAAGCATTGAGCATGAGCAGTTGAACCTTTCAGCTTGAAGAGTCTTCCTTCTTCTATTCCCTCGATGACAAGTGAGTGATCTGATGCTTTTCTGACCTCTGCCTTTCCATCAAACAAGTGAGTGGAGTGTCCTTGCTGGTGGATTTGCACCAGCAACTGCAATTTTCTCCTCAATTCAGGGAGGTATAGAACCTCATGTAGAATATGATCTAGAAGACCAGGCAACTTAAGCCTGATTGTGCAAAGCCCTGATGGCTTGAGTTTGGATTTATCTGTGAAATATATTGCTCCATCAACTTTGTCAGTAAATTCTTCAAAAAAATATTTTCTAAATGTCATGTGACATGTTGCTCCTGAATCTAGCAACTAATCATCTCTCCATCAAGTAAATGAAACATCAAACAAGTCTTCAGTTACTCCGTTGTTACAATGTGCTAGAACATAATGAGTAGATTCAAGTGCTTTACCTTTGTCTTTGTCATTAATTTTACCTTTGTCTTGATTTCTTTGCTACTCATTTTTTTCCCAAGGTGTCCTGCATGTGGATGCTTCATGCCCATCTATATTGCAATGTGTGTAATGAAGATCAGATTTGTCAGATTGTCTGCTCCCCTTTCCTCTGAAGTTTCTTCTTCCTCTTTCTCTTCGGCCACCTCTTTCTTTGGAAGGATCTGGAGCATGACTCCTTTATCTATTTGCAAAGTATGCAGCCTCTTCATAAGACGAAGGGGCTGCCATCATCCTGAAAGCTTTCTCTCTTTCTGCAAAATTTTTCTCAAGGGAATCAAACGTGATATGCTCAAGGTTTCCACTTGCTTGCAATGACTCAAGATAATGTGAGTAAGTCAGATATAATTCCTTAGCATATGCTATGAGAGATATGTCAATTTTTACACCAGTGCTTTCAATATCATGCATGATAGATCTTACTTCTGAAGCTAAAGCAAGGGGATCATCATTCTTCAATTCAAGACTGAACAGCTTAATCATCAATTGAACAATTTCTATTTCTGAATGTGAGTCATAGATTTCTTTTAGCTTGCTCAAGGCTGCATAGGCATTTGAAAATGGTGAAATATGGTGACTCACCTCTTCATTTACGGAAACTGCAATCAAGGCATAGGTCGTGCAGTGCTTGTTTTGCCAAATGGCAAGGTCCTTGTCTGAAGTGGGCTTTGCTGGTGGATTTCCTTATTGTCCTTCATAGATTCCTTTCCACAACTCATTAAAAATGAGAGTGTGCTTGATTTTTCGAGACCCTTCAAGATAGTTCTCCTTGCTAGAGATAACCACCCCTACAATAGATATGAGAGAATGCATTCTTCTGAAGGAAAAAATAATTACTTTGCTGGAAAATTTATTTTGAGGAGAAAAAAAAACATTACTAGAAGATTACTCAATTGAAGGGGAAAAAATTTACTAGAAAAATACTAAATTCTGCACAATATATATATATATATATATATATATATATATATATATATTGTTTGAAGAAAAAATTTATATGGGAACTGTATTGAAAATGTGGAGGGGGCAGTACTGAATATGTGGAGGGTGTTGTGTAACCAGCTCCAAAAATAGAAGAAAAGAGATGTAAACGCCTTAGAAATGAGCCACTTCGAGGGGGCAACCTCCAATACATTACATAAATGAACAATTCTTGGATGATTCAATTCACAAAACCTCCTTTCTATATATAGGAGTCCATGGGGCCATAATGTAATCCTAGTGGGCCACAATGTAATCCTAGCCGACCTAACAATAATAATTTAAGGGCACAATAATAACAAAATGGGGGTTACAAGGTACAATAATAACAATAAGGGGGTTACACTAACAACAATAAGGGACTATACTAGTAATATAGGGACCTAACATGCCCCTCTCCTTCAAAAAGTGTTGTCCTCAATGCTTGAGTAGCTCTGGGTGCTTCTGTATAAAATTCTCATCCTCCCATGTAGAATCTTGAGTGGGTAAGTTCTTCCACTTGATGAGATACTCTAAAATTGATCGATTCCGTAGTTGTCGAGTTCTTTTTTCCATGACTGCTTCAGGTTCCAATATGATTTTCCCTTCCCCATCAAGTTCTGGTAATACTGTTTGAACTGGAAGATCTTCACCTATAACCTTCTTTAAGCATGAAACATGGACCTTTTTCTTGCTTTTAAACCATCTATTTCATCTTCAATTGCTCTTGTAATTTTGATAGATCATGTTGCAATTCTTCATCTTCATGAGTCATAGTAGAGCCTTCTGAAGGCTTAATAGGTGTTGAATTCTTCTTAGGGGCCATTTTAGAATCCAATATTGATATCTATTCTACAAGATTCCCTTGGAATCAATTCAACTTGATTCTTCAAACGAGACTTATGCAATTCGGAAAAATACACACCTTTTACTAGCTTTTAGGAGATCGATATTGAAATTGAATTATCTCTGTAATTGAAAATCTTCGATATCTGAAATTCAGCCCTGTAGTAGCCCTCTGAAGCTTGGTTCGCAATATTTTCGGAGATATCATCTGTGGAAGTTAGGTATTTTTTTAGGCTCCTAAACAAATCATCGTGGAATTTTCGCTATAATTTTTTTTCTACGAAGGTTCAGAATCTGAAATTCATATAGTGCGAAGCTGAAATCCTGAGGAAATTCATCAAAAAATTTCAGAGCTTGGTTCGCAATATTTTTGGAGATATAATCTGTGGAAGGTAGTGCTTTTTCAGGCTCCTGAATTTCATCTCAAAAAGGTGATCATGGGAAAAGTTCAATAACTCTCTCTCTGCAGATTGGATTGGAGTGCCGTCAAAAGTGGTCGCAAGTACACGGCCTGTAGTTTCTTCGCTATCAATTTCAGAGACAAAGGACAAAACAGTGACACGTGGAAAGTCGTACAAGTTCGCTCTGATACCAAATGTTGTGTAACCAGCTCCAAAAGTAGAAGAAAAGAGATGTAAACGCCTTAGAAATGAGCCACTTCGAGGGGGAAACCTCCAATACATTACATAAATGAAAAATTCTTGGATGATTAAATTCACAAAACCTCTTTTCTATATATAGGAGTCCATGGGGCCATAATGTAATCCTAGTGGGCCACAATGTAATCCTAGCCGACCTAACAATAATAATTTAAGGGCACAATAATAACAAAATGGGGGTTACAAGGGTACAATAATAACAATATGGGGTTTACACTAACAATAATAAGGGGCTATACTAGTGATATAGGGACCTAACAGAGGGGGAGGTGGTATTAAAATGGAATGGTATTAAAAATGGGAGGGGGTGGTATAGGTTAATGAGAAATATGGTATATGAATGGGGGGGATGTATTATAAACAAATCGACGTTTTCAGGCATATGTAAGCGTATTACAACTGGGAGTTGGTGGTTTTATGCGTTGCTGTGTTAGTTAGGGATTCGGGCAAGGAGGGTAGCAAGTCAGGAGGGAACTGTGAGAGCAAAGGGGTAGGTGGGTTAGGGAGAAGAGGCGTAGTGAGATAGGTGTAGTAGAGCACTGTAGCGGGGGGCGGGTAGATGATAGGGAGTGTGTGTAGTCAGGGTCAGGGTAGGGTAACGGCAGAGTCGGGGAGGGGGCGGATAACGGGGTAGGGAGTCGGGGAGGGGGTGCGTAACAATAGCAGGGTAGCGGGGGTTAAGCGGCATAGGATAGCAGTATCGGGGAAGGGCATGTGCCACGGAAGTGAGTGGCCTGAGCGTATGTCAAGATAGGGGGTTTGGGTAGTGGGTAGGGGAATTAGGCAATAGGATAGGTAGCGATCTGTAAGGAGGGGGCCGTAAGGCCAAGAGGAAATGGGATGAGTGACATGAGTGAAGCAGGGTGTTTGTGGGAGATAAGAGAGTAGTGAACGTATGAGTGATGGGGAGGCCGAGATGTCGTTTAAAAAATCTAGAATTGCAGGATTCTAATCACTACAGAATTTTAGGAGCTGCAACTTACAGAATTGCAAGAAATGAAAATTGCAGAATTGTAGAATCTTCAGAAGCTGCAAACAAATGATTCAGAACTGTGCAGAAATTACAAAGATAGTTTTTAAAAAATGTAGAATTGCAGTATATAAACTTAGAATGTTATCAATCTAATGGAACAACGAAAAATAGACATAAAACTGACTGAACAAAAGACTATTAGAAGAAATGAGGGAGTTACACCACAGGCCAAAAATGCCAATAGTGGGACTGGCTCTGATACCATGTCAAACCAGGAGGTAACTCTACAAATCATAATGTGTATTAGCTGAAGAATGTGAATGTATTTATACATGGAGGTGAGGCTATTGGGATTCACTTCCCAATGACTCTTGGCCTTCCTTATTTCCTAATATAATTTAATATACAATATTAAGTATTCTCACACAACCCTTAGGATTAGGTGTCAACATATTTGACTGCAACTAGGCCATATATTATGCATGCTGTAAGTTTAATTTCCAGATTCATGTGGAAAGTCCGAAGGAGGCACATTGGCAAGGAGAAAAGAGAATCTTAAGGTATGTGAAAGGAACAAAGAGGTATGGTATTTTATGCACCTCCTCAGAATTTTTTTGAATTAATTGGATATACTGACAATGATTGGGCGGGAAGTATAGATGACAAGAAAAACACCTCTAGATATGTTTTCCATATGGGATCAGGAGCCATCTCATGGGCTTCTAGGAAACAACCAATTATGCCTTTATCAACAACTGAGGCAGAGTATGTGGCAGCTACAACAACATCATGTCAAGCAATATGAATGAGGATAATCATAATAAATTTGTGAAATGAACAAGTAAAATGCAGAACAGTTTATTGTGATAATAGCTTAGCTATAGCTTTATCCAAGAATTCAGTGTTTCAAAAAAGAACAAAACACATTGATGCAAAGTATCATTACAACGTAAAATTAGTCAACAATGGAGAAATAGTTCTGAAGCATTGCAGAATAGAAGAGCAGTTTGTTGATATTTTAACAAAACCATTGGGGCAGAAAAGTTTTAATTTTCTCAGAAAGTGCCTCGGTATGCAAGAAAGTAGCAGTTGTGATTAAGGGGGAGCGTTGGAGACAAACCCAACTGCAAACCTGAAGAGAAGGAAAACAAAATTCAATTTTGATTGGAAACTGGAGGACAGCAATACCAGCAATTTCTAGTTTTGTTTTCGCACGCAATCATGCATTAAACTCTCGGTTTAAATCCATACAAATCCAATTTTTGATTACAAAGGTCATAGCCCTTTCTAAGTGAAAATCTTGGTTTAAAACCATGCAACCTCCATGCTCTTAACTCCTGCACCTACCTTCCATAATTGCCATCCACCAACCATTATAAAACCATGTGCTTTCTTTCAATTTAAATACCCCACATCATTTATATAGAGCCAGCTAGTTCCACGTCACCCCAACTATCGAACAGTAAAATATCATCACAACCTCTGGGGGTTGCGTCATCCATCTCCAACCTACGTGATAAGGTGCGTCCCCACCATACCACGTCAACCATCGTCGACCAATCAAATTCGTATTGCACCATCCAGTGCATACGTCATCGCACCTCTGTGACCACGCGATAAGGGAGGACCCACTATTTCCAGCTCATTCACCCCCAAGAAATAGCGGCTTATCGCATAGTTTTTATGCACAGTCAGATGGCAGGTTAATCGATGTGATAACCCATCACATGAAATATTAGAAGGTTTTGCATTATTGTTTAAAATCCACACAATGTAATTTTTTATAAGGTTTAAAATTTGGTTTTAATGTTCTGATATAGTTGCACATTGCGTCGCGATAAGATTTATGTAATAAGTTTTTAAACTTAGGTTTATATATGTTGTAAACATATATTTTTATAACATATATATATATATATATATATATATATATATATATATATATATATATATATATATATACAAAAATGTTATGTAACATATATAGAGGGGCAGAAGACTATGTAATAGACAGAGAGATCGAAAGGTTGTGTAAGCCCGAAGACAAAGTGAAGAGCGTTGTGTGTGTAGTAGCCAAGTAAAAGCAAAAAAATTATAAAACCAAAACTGAAGATTTTGAAGACTATATCAAGCATTTTTGTTGTTAATGAAAGACAATAAAGTTTATTTTCATGCTTCACCCGCAAAGTTATGTTTATGAAATATCTATGTTGACATAGGACATTTTTTTCCTCTTTGATTGTTAAGGAATTATCAGAAATTCCAACAAACATCTCCGTTGATGGGTAGCCAAGTTTTTCGACTAGCATAGTTTCCAGGTTAAATTGTGACGTCGCTAGACTACTCCGTGTATATATATATATATATATATATATATATATATATATATATATATATATATATATATATATATATATATATATATATATATATATATGAAACTTGCAAGTTTTTTATCCACTCGTCATTATGATATTTTTAAAAATTATTAGCAAGTGAGGGATTATGCGTTTATTTGGAAATAACCAGTATTTGATGGATAAAAAGAGGAAAAACGTCGATACAAGCGTCAGTTTTAAAGCCTGATGGAACTTATGAAAGTGATATTTAAAAGAATATAAAATTTGAAACTTAAAATTATGAAGTATTAAGTAATTGGAATTATCAAAGCAATATTTAATATTTGAAATTTTATTTAAAAAAAATGTTTAATAACTTAAAATTGTAAACTATTCAGATCATATATGAGGTTTTTACATTAAAATTATTAAAAAAATGCATAAATATGATTTTTGTATATTTTTATTTATTTTTTCATTAAAATACCCATTTACTTAATACATGTTTGTTGCTTGGAATTACTTTACATAATATATGCATCTTTGTTGCCAATAAAAACTACTTTTTATTTGGTTTTTATTCACCCTTTCTACATTGTACCCTATATGTATTTAGTTCAATATTTTATATTTTTTACTCAATTGCATTTATACTCTTCATTGATTCAAATCTAACTTATATAATATCTACATCTTTTTTTCCAAAACAATCTACATGTTGTTTTTTCCTATTCATGATTTGGACTTATCAAAGTGGTATTTAATATTTTAAATGTTATTTTAAAAAAAATATTTAATAACCTAAAATTATAAATTGTGGAGATCACATATAAGGATTTTATATTCAATTTATCAGCAAAAAGGCACAAATATGACTTTTGTATGATTTTATTTATTTTTTCATTCTAATATCCATTTACTTATTATAAGTTTGTTGCTTGGATTGCATTTATACTCTCCATTGATTCAAATTACCTTTCATAATATGTGCATCTTTGCTGCGAATAAAAACTAGTTATTTGATTTTTATTTATCCATTTTACATTGCATCTTATATTCATTTACTTTGATTCTATCTTGTTTACTAGGAGTGCATGTGTACTCTCCATTGATTGAAATTACCAAATTGTACAATTTTAACAAATTCATTTATAATTTCTAAAACATTAATCCAAAAATATATAGGAAAACCAAAACTTAAAAACCATTAAACCAGACTAAATATTAATCTTCCCATTAAACTTGTCCCTTCAACTAAGAACAACATAGTTACAATAGGTTAAAGAGATATTTTGTAAATACTTATTTCCTTGTGCACATTTATTGAAGACAATTTTGATTTTGAAGAAAGAAAGTATTTTAGTAATATGAACTTAATATTATTGTTATTATTAATTTATTATATTTATATAATAATAATTATATTTACATGTTTTTTCAGTGATTTAAAATATTTTCCTCAATAAAATTTCATTAATAATCATAAGCGTAAACCAACCTAGATTTATTTTAGTTCAGAATGTGCCAAAGGATTAGAAATATCTGATTATTTTTTAGTGTAGAATAAATTTGTCTCTCAAGAAATTTGATCTATTTCCTCACTTAGTAGATAGAGAATTGAGAATTGAAATTAATATGTAAAATCATTTTGAAATAAAAAAACTCAAATAAACATCTACATCTAAAACATTTTTTTATTATTCTTTGAATAAATCAATAGTATATTTTATCATTATTATTTGTATTTAACATGTCATTTTACTAATAATATCATTTGTATGAATAAAAATTATATAAGTTTTTTATATTTTAATAATTGTTTTCTTATTCTAACCATTTTTTAATATTGATATAAAAATTATGTTTTAAAATTGAAAAATAGATATAATAAAGTTAAAAATGAAAAAAAAAAATCAATATATTTAGAAAAATATATAAAAAATAAAATTAAAATATATATAACAATGAATACATATAATCACTACCAAAATATATATGATATTATGCAAAATTCTTTTTCTAAGAAACAAATCTAGATAGCTTACTCTTACACTCCAACAGAGTAGAGCGGTCACAACACTAGTTTCGAATGCTATATGAAATTATGAAGTGCCTAAATCTCTGTAAATCAAGTACCTAAATCTCCCTAGATCTTTTATATCCATTAAAATATTAGATATATATTGATACTATCAAAATATCAACCTACTCAGTGCAACAACTAAACTCATTTCATAATAGTATTTTCTCAAATCAAACATAATTGCTTAGAAACCTAGTCACCAAGCCAACCTATACTCCATTCAAAGAGTTTTTTAGGATATAATTTTTCTCAAAGGAATAAACATCGTGGAATGAGCCGCAAGGATTTCATTCACATCGTTTGGATTTTGGCTTGCACCGTGAGAGAGATAACAAAGTTGTGTGTGTCATCGTCAAAGAGGATTGAGCTACTCTTATACAACGTGCATGAGTAACCCAAGGATCAAGGGTATGTGACCATCGTTACTTCTTTAATTTCCTTGAACACGGTTCTTTTTGTGGATTCTGAAATGTATGATGTTAATATAATGCTTGGAGTGAAAGGATATCTCTGGCTGTATGGGAGGGAGTCGGGAAGGAACAACGGGGAAATGTTAGTTATTTTTCCGTGGATTTCTCCTTTTTTGGGATTATGTTGGATAAAATGGGCAATGGGGACTGGGGTTGAAGTCTAGAGGGTGGCGTAGAGCTGGAAAAACACAAACTGTCCATCAGCAATCTGGGGAAACAAATTGAAGCCATGTTTTTGAAAGGGAGGCATGGTTCCATGGGTGACGGGGGGATTTTCTCTGAGCATATCACGAGTAGGGGAGAAGGGCATACCACTGAAGGAGGGAATTTACCTATTAATGGGTATTGTGCCGCGAGGGAGAGACATGAGTCGTAGACAAGTGGTTTTATTTGTTATAGGGTAGTGTAGGAACATCTTGAGAGTCCTGTGCTCAATGTGGGTGCCAAGGGAATTGGGTTGCATGGGGGAGTAAGTGTGACAAGTTGGGTCTATTTAATTCATTACTATAGCATTGAAATATAATTTTTTTGTTCTATGAAATTGTGTTATGCCTGTGGGACATCCATTGGAAGAGAATGCAATAGAACAGAGCATCCAATTACAACTTGGAAATATACGATGGCATGGGCTTGAGTTGTGAAGGAAGAGGGGGAAGGGGGACCCCGAAGGTAGACGTGGAAGTGAGCCAGCAAAAAGAGAAGTCTAAGGTATCCGCTCGTGCTTGGAGGCATATGGGGCATAAGCCTCAAGCCAATCACATTGTCGATGTAGCCTTGACATATATTCACGAAATTCCTCCTCAAGTGAGGAAAATCATGACCAAATGAGAGAAAGCGCTCATGCGACAAGATGAGGAGGAAGGAATTGATCTAGAAGAAGAAAATATAGTGCATGACTCAGGGTAATACTAGAGACAGAGTTGCACAACATCAACAAACTCTGCACTTATACTCGCGAATGAAACATGTGATAGCTAACACCATCATGCACAATACTGAGTTCATTCAAGTTGATCCTACAATGTAGGAAATTCACAAGGACTTTGAGTTGTTGTAATTCTAAGTCCAGAGACAAAACAAAACACTGAGCTGAAGAGAATTGAGAAATTTCTGAAGAATCCGCAACAAACAGAGATGTCTGGGTCCAGTGCTTAAGACGGGGTGTCGATTGACTCTTTTGATAGTTGAGATGACAACACTCTTGCTAGTCTTATAGTTTTTAAGTATCTATGTTTATGTTTATGTTGTTTAATTGTGTGAGTAGTAGTAGTGTCTCTAGTTTGTCAAACTATGTCAAAGTCACAAACATTGTTATTGTAAAATATGAGTATTACATATTGAAAGTCTTTTGTTCTTGGATGACCTACAATGAATTCTGATGGCCAATAGATCTGGTTTTCCAACACAGAAGATTAAGGTCAGGAAAGTTCATTCTACTATATAATCTTCCTTTTTGAAAATGAATATAAAAATAAATACTACTTAGCTGAAAAAAAAAAAAAGATGTCTTCAATAAGTTAGTTTTACATGAATATTATTATAATGGTGGAGTATATTGTTGGAGAGGAGAATGCCAATAGTAAGGCATTTCATAGTTAAATTATTTTATACACCCCCATCTAAGAAAAAAACAATTGTTCCATTTTTTATGGTTTTATCTATTTTTTATTTTTTATTTTTTAATATCATTTTTGCATAAATTCAAAAATTCTATTTCGAATATTTTGTTTCACTCATGGAGGAGAATGAAAATTGTGAGGCGTTTCATTATTAAATGAAGGGATAATTGCATGGCCCAAGATGAGATTAGGAAAATAATGGTTCCATTTTCTTATTGTTTATATGATGGAAATTTCTGATAATTTCGAACAAAACAGAGGAAGCAAAGTTCCTCAACTCAACACAAAGAAATGAAAGAAATCTGGACAAAGAAGATGGAGAAAAGCTCTGTTTCTATTAACCATAAAAATGACAATAAAAATTACAAACTTCTTCAGAACTACAGTTCTGGAATAACTAAAAACTCCATACTCTGTTTTTACAAACTCTGTTTTTTAACACAGATTCGTGTTTCAGCAATACGCAGACAGTTGCTGAAACACGTGTTTCAGCAACAGGCAGACAGTTGCTGAAACACAGACACAGTTGCTGAAACAGCCTGTAGAATGCATGCTGCTCCAAAAACACAGCGACTCTGTTTTCTTGTTGTTTTCTCTGCTCTGTCTTCTTCTCTGCCTTCTTCAATTTCTCAAACTCTCTTCTAACCTCAAAACGAACTGTTGTTCATCATATTTATAGGTGAAAAACATATTTGACTTATATTATTAAAATAATGCAAATATCTTCTAAATATTATTTGCGTATTGAATGCAGCAAGCGGTGAAGGAATCGTGATGCCTTTTGAAGAAATGAAGTCGGTTGCCTGCAGGGACATAACTTCTGCAAATTAAATGCATAGTGGAGTGCAATAAATCAAGCACGACTTTGAGGCATCCGATATTTCTGAAATATCTACAGCGGATCTGATTTCTCTGTCCAGCTGTTTATGTTGCAGTTGGAATTAAATTCCAGCACTCCCCCTTAATTTCTACTGCTGGGTTTTTTAGCATACCCATGCATTTCTTGAAATGATCAAAACTTTTCTTTGCCAATGGTTTTGTCAAGATGTCAGCCAGCTGATCCTCTGTCCTGCAGTGCTGCAAAACAATCTCACCATTGTTAACCATTTCACGTATGAAGTGAAATTTGGTGTCTATGTGCTTTGTCCTTTTATGAAAGATAGAATTTTTAGACAATGCTATTGCCGAGCTATTATCACAGTAAATGGTTTTGTCCTGCTCTTGTTCATGACACAAATCTCTGAGAACTCTTCTCAGCCACACTAATTGGCATGCTGCTGCTGTTGCTGCCACATACGCTGCCTCTGCTGTTGAAAAAGCCACAATTGGTTGCTTCTTGGAAGCCCATGAGATGGCTCCCGATCCCATATGAAACACATATCCCGATGTGATTTTCCTATCATCAACACTTCCAGCCCAATCACTGTCAGTGTAACCTGTCAACATGAAACTTTCAGAAGAGGAGTATAAAATACCAAACCCCTTCATTCTATTCACATACCTTAGAATCCTCTTGGCTGCCTGCCAATGAGTCTCTTTCGGTCTTTCCATGAATCTGGAGATTAAACTCACAGTGTGCATAATGTCTGGCCTAGTTGTAGTCAAGTACATGAGGCTGCCAACTATGCTCTTGTACAATTTTGGATCAAAATCCTTGCTGCTATCTTCTTTGGTTAATTTCAACCCCATTACAGTTGGAGTCATAGCTGCCTTACTGTTCTGCATGTTAAATCTCTTCAACACTGCTTCTACATATTTACCTTGGGAAATGAAAACACCATTTTCACTTTGGTCGACTTCAATTCCAAGAAAATATCTTAAGAAGCCCAAGTCAGTCATTTCAAATTCACTTTTCATGACTGCTTCAAAATCAACAATGAGAAAAGCATCATTGCTAGTAAAGATTAAATCATCTACATATAAAACAACAATAAGAATCTTACCGTCATTCTCCTTTATGTAGAGTGTGGGCTCATCATCACACTTCTCAAACCCATTCTCAATCAGATAAGCATCTATTCTGGTGTACCATGCTCTTGGAGCTTGCTTGAGCCCATAAAGAGCCTTCTTCAGTCTACAGAATTTATGCTCTTGGCCTTCAACTTCATAGCCTGGAGGTTGTTCAACATAAACCTCTTCTTTTAACACTCCATTCAGGAATGCAGATTTAACATCCATCTAATAAATCTTCCATTTGTGTTGTGCCGCAATAGACAACACTGTTCTGACTGTTTCCATCCTTGCTACTGGTGCAAAGGTTTCATCATAGTCTTTGCCTTGTTGCTGCTTGTAGCCTTTCACAACAAGTCTTGCTTTATGCCTGTCGATATTGCCTTCAACATTGCTTTTGGTCTTATAGACCCACTTAACTCCAATGGCATCTTTGCCTTCAGGGAGGTCCACTAACTCCCATGTTTTACTCTTCTCAATTGCACCAATTTCTTCATTCATTGCTTCAATCCATTTATCTTCATTTACAGCATCTTCAAAATGAATTGGGTCATCAACATGACAATATAAAGCGAATAATGAATTCAGACCAGTATTGTTACTTACCTCTCCTTGTTCATAAATCTCACTTAGATTTCTGAATCTTGGTCTTCTTGGTGTGCTTGGAGTTCCATCCGAACTTGAGGGTATTTCTGATCCCTGTGGTGTGCTTGGAGAAGCACTTCCTTGACTTCTCAAGGCTGTTCGAATTCCATCTTGTGGTGTGGTTTGTTGTACTTGCTGTGGTGGAGGAGGACCCACCAAGGAAGGATTATTTGCTGCTGTCCCTTCCTCTTCTTCTTCGTGAGACACAATTGTCTTCACATTCACTGTCTTCTCTAAGCTTCCATCCCAAGCTTCATCTTCAATGAACTGCACATCTCTTCTTACTATCAATTTCTTGGTGGATGGATTATAGAGTTTGTATGCTTTTGACTCATCACAATAGCCAATAAAGACACACTTCTCCCCCTTACTGTCAAGCTTCTTCCTTAGCTGATCCGGTACATGTGCATATGCTACACAGCCGAATACTCTCATGTGAGTGACAATTTGCTTTTGACCACTCCATGCTTCTTCTGGTATTTTGTTCATGACAGCTTTAGTTGGGCATCTATTCAAGATGTAAACTACGCAAGTGACAGCTTCTGCCCAATACTCATGCGGCAAGTGTTTTGCCTTCAGCATACTCCTGACCATGCCCAGAATGGTCCTATTCTTCCTTTCTGCAACACCGTTTTGTTGAGGTGTGTACCTCGCGGTGAACTGCTTTTGTATGCCATTCTCTCTGCAAAAACGCAGAAAGTCTTTGGAGATGTACTCTCCACCTCTATCTGTTCTGAGCACTTTGATGTAATGCCCACACTGCTTTTCAACAAGATTTTTGAAGTGGCGGAATTTCTCAAACACTTCACTCTTCTGTTTCAGCATATACACCCATGTCTTTCTGGTGTAATCATCAATGAAAGTCAAAACATATTTATTTCCGGCAAATGATGGTATTTGCATCGGTCCACACACATCAGCGTGAACAATTTCCAAGGGTGCTTTTGCCCTTATACTCTTTCCTGCTGGAAAGCTTTCTTTGTGTTGTTTGCCCAAGATGCAGCCTTCACAAAGGCTGTCCGGTTTCTCGATCAATGTCAATCCCTTTACCATTCCCTTTCTGTGTAACAGATTCAAACCTCCGAAATTGAGATGTCCAAATCTCAAGTGCCACAACCAATTCTCATCTTTCACTTGTTCCTGAAAGACTTCTTGTGTTACAGCTGCAATAGTTCTACCTTCCTTCAAATCTGCCCTGAGTTTGAGAGGAAACATTCTATTGCTGGTCATCTGCACCTGTGCAATAATCTTCTTACTTGGAGATATGTCTCTGATTGTACACATATCATCTTTGAAGAACACATTGTAACCTTTGTCAATGAGCTGTCCAATGCTCAAAAGATTACATTTCAGACCAGGTACATAGTATACCTCTGGCACAATCATCCGTTCTCCATTTCTTGCTCGAATACTGACTCTGCCCTTACCGTTGACAGATATCTTACTATCAGTTCCTGTTGTTACCTCAGATTTCACATTTTCATCCAGATTGGCAAACATTGCAATATTTCCAGTCATGTGATTACTACAACCTGAGTCTAAGAACCAAAAATCATCTTGTTTGTCTTGTGCAACGTTACATGTTAACAGCACAATCTTTGCATTCTTATCTTCTTCATTTGCAAAATTAGCATTCTGCCTACTATTCATGTCATTTTTCTTTTTCCTACATTCATTGGCATAGTGCCCATATTTCTTACAATAATGACATTGGACTTGGGATTTGTCATACCTTTGTCCATGAGCTTGTTGTTTGTTTGAACCTTCATCTTGGTTCTGATTGCAGCTCCTTCCGCTTGTGCTTGTAGGATTATTTCTGCCTTTGTTTTGGCTTCTTCCACGACCTCTGTTATTTGCTCTGCCTCGACCTTTTCCTTGGCCGAAAGACATCTGAGTCTTGAATGCTTGCTCAAAAGAGGAATTTGTTCCTCTACTTAGTCTGTGTTCATGAGACATAAGAGAAGCACTCAGTTCATCTACTGTGAACTGTGAGAGATCCTTTGTTTCTTCTATTGCTACCACAACAGCTTCAAACCTTGAGGGTAAACTTCTCAAGATCTTCTCTACAATCCTTCTTTCTTCAATAATTTCACCATGAGATCTTATCTGGGTTATCAACCCAATAACCTGAGTGAAGAATGAATCTATTGTATCAGATTCCTTCATGCTGAGTGTTTCAAAGTCTCTCCTCAACATCTGCAACTTTGCAGTCTTCACCTTCTCCATGCCTTGATAGGCAGTTTTGAGAATATCCCATGCTTCCTTGGATTTTGTTGCTGCTGCAATCCGTGGAAAAATGCTTTCATGTACTGATTGGAAGAGAAAAAAGAGGGCTTTGGCATCCTTCTTCCTATCGTTCTTCAACTGGTCTCTTTGTGCTACTGTCAAAGCAGCCAACGCTGTTGCATCTGCAGGTTCAGCATAACCAGTGTCAACCAGCTCCCATATTCCTTGAGAAGCAAACAATGCTTTCATTGTTATGGACCAATAACTGTGATTTTTCCCATTAAACTGTGGCAGTTGGGAATTTGTCAACCCAGCTCCAGCATCTGCCATCTTCGCTGTATAAGTAAAGAAGAGATACTGACTGTATAAGTAAAAAACAAGCAAGAACTTTCTCTGCTGGAGAAATCTGCTTAGTTAAGCTTCTTACAGCTCCTGCGGTGGAAAAAACAAACTCTGTTTTTGTCTCACTGAGTGCCTAGACCAGCTCCGATACCATGATGGAAATTTCTGATAATTTCGAACAAAACAGAGGAAGCAAAGTTCCTCAACTCAACACAAAGAAATAAGAGAAATTTGGACAAAGAAGATGGAGAAAAGCTCTGTTTTTATTAACCATAAAAATGACAATAAAAATTACAAACTTCTTCAGAACTACAGTTCTGGAATAACTAAAAACTCCATACTCTGTTTTTACAAACTCTGTTTTTTAACACATATTCGTGTTTCAGCAACTGGCAGACAGTTGCTGAAACACCACACAGTCTGTGGCTGAAACACGCAGACAGTTGCTGAAATAGCCTGTAGAATGCATGCTACTCCAAAAACATAGCGACTCTGTTTTCTTGCTGTTTTCTCTGCTCTGTCTTCTTCTCTGCCTTCTTCAATTTCTCAAACTCTCTTCTAACCTCAAAACGAACTGTTGTTCATCATATTTATAGGTGAAAAACATATTTGACTTATATTATTAAAATAATGCAAATATCTTCTAAAGCTTATCTGCGTATTGAATGCAGCAAGCGGTGAAGGAATCGTGATGCCTTTTGAAGAAATGAAGTCAGCTGCCTGCAAGGACATAACTTCTGCAAATTAAATGCACAGTGGAGTGCAATAAATCAAGCACGACTTTGAGGCATCCGATATTTCTGAAATATCTACAGCAGATCTAATTTCTCTGTCCAGCTGTTTATGTTGCAGTTGAAATTAAATTCCAACATTATATACTTTTTTCTCTTTTAATATTATTTTTGCTAATTCTAATACTTGGATACTAATGAGAGATATAATGAGAGATATAGTAATAATGAGAGATATTGTAAATTTTTAATTGTTATTTGATAAATAATTAATTTAAATAAGATTTAAACACATGAAGTTATCAATTTTTAATTTTATTCATTGGTCTAGAATATATGGGCATATTTTATACCATCAAATCAAAAAGAAATTAAAGTGAATAGGGACCCTATCAGCTCCATTAATGCATATTCCCTATTTTTCTATTATTTTGGTAGCTCTCTGACGAATAAACTCTTGACCAACCCTATGTTTTCATGCCATCTTGGCTGTAGATATGTGCTGCAAAAATCTGACGACTTCTCCAGAAATTCGTGGCCTTTTTCTTAGGAAAATCATGCGACAATTTTACAGTTATTTCGTGGCTCTGTTATGCTGCAAATTCATGGGGTTTTTACCACAAATTCGTGGGTTATTTCACCATAAATTCAAGCCTTCATACCCTACAAAATACTTTGCATCCTTATGTTGTTATTTTATGGCCCTGTTCCTGTGTCTTGGACGCTTTTCCTGGCAAAAATGTGCGAGAATATAGGCAACCTTTGGTGCCTAATGTTTCATTTTCATCATTTAAAATTATCTCACATCTTATCTTCTCAGCCTCCAAAACATTTGAGGTAAAGGAAGCATTATCCCACAGATTTGAAATGGTGGATGGATGACACCACTACCAAGGTTTCCATTCCCGGTGACAGCACGCTCTTCCAATAGTTAGACGTGCTCAACCATAAAAGTTTATTCCTGAACCATGAGACAAATCATGTTCAACCATAAGGAAAAGCACGTTAGATGAGCCTTCAATATCTTAATGTAGTCATCATTCCAATTATGCATCATCTTCATCTATACATCCATATACAACCTCGAAGGATATACAACTTTTGCAGTTTCAGTCCTGTCCCGATGTTCAAACTATGGAAGTCATGATATTATGAAAACGATGTAAAGTTTAGAAAATATAAAAATCTACCTGTGGTTCATTGTAATTCTGCCAGGCATGCAAATATATGCATTGTCACCCCACGGTCACTGTATTGTCACTACATGCTATGATTTGCACTCCATAATACATAACGGTAATATATTATATAACATATGTGACGGTTAGAGTGATATGATGTTGCGAACAGCAACCTGCATAGGGTGGATTTGTGCCAATTATAAGCATATGATAACACAATGCAATTAATATATGGTTCAACATGCTACAGGCCAAACCATAATGCACATATGTAATTTAATGTTGTCGAACATAAAATGTATCAACATTTTCATTTGCATTCTCGAGATATACATAACGTTGTCATATGAATATCTGCTCCGTCTAAATAACGCTTGGTTCTTTTTCCATTGCACCCACCCCTATAGCTTCTGCCTTATGCCATCTTTGTTTTATGTCACAGATTTGTTACATTCAAGTTACTTAGTTCCCTACTTTATATAGTTATCACTTTTCATTAAATCATCACATTTCTACGACCCTGAGTTTCCACTTAGTATAACACTCTTGTCTAACATTCCTATGACCAAATCCGGTATCAAATGTTATAACTTTCTAGTCTATTGTTTTTTTCCTGACTCCTATTATAATGTGTCATCTCCGTTAGTATTTTTTCATTGGATTAAAACGTTCACTGACATCGATTGTGAACAGAACACCCCTATGCAGCTCTACTTTAGTTTTCAGAAGCTTCGCAATATTCAATGGTTATAGATTTCAAATACAGCATTCTCGACATGCACCTCACACAACTACATTCATCAACTTGTGGTCATTTAGGAAACATCATTTAGAAAACCTACCTCTTGGTTTTCATTAAAACTGGCTCTTGATATGATTATCGTATCCTTTTCTCAACCTTCAGAGCCATCTGTAGGTGAAGTCAACCTACCTCTTGCTTTTCATTAAAACTCGCTCTTAATATGATTATATTTACTCCATAAACCTCTTTATATTTACAATAAGTCAAAAAAGAAGTTTTATTTAGGTGAAGCCTATATGCCAAATACCATGGGCCAAATTATTATTAAAACCTTGGGCTAAATACCATATTTATAAAAAAACTATGGTAAATAAATAAATCAATATAAAAGAGGTATAAAGATGCATGATAAATATATAAAAACATCAAATATCATTGTAAATCAACATCTAATTATATACCAAGTCTATGGGCCAACTACCATTGTAAATAAAAGAGGTATGGTAAATAAATAAAACCTATTTTTTTATATTTTTTTTACAGTTATTTACTCTTTATATTTACCAACACTCAGAAAATAAGTTTTATTTAGGTGAATCCTATAGGTCAAATACTATGGACCAAATTATTATTAATATCATGCCAAAAAAACCATTATTATCCCTAATATTAATATCAAAATATTAATAATAATAATATTATTATTAAAACTAATATTCATATTAATATTATTATATTTAATAACTTTGGATTAATACAATATTAAATTTTCTATATTATTATATACATTAATGTATCATGATATATATTAACTCTAGATATATGTGGAAGGGAAAAACAAAGACATAGAGTGATAGAGGTGGAGAGATAGAGGGAGTGAGAAGGGAGAGATGGGGATAAAATCAAGGAGAGGGGAGAGGAGGAATGAGAGAGAGAGGGAGAGGAGTGAGAGAGGTAGAAAAGGGTATGCGAGGAAGAGGGAGACATAAATATGGGCGGGGGATGGAGAGCAGAGGAGAGAGGGATAGAGATAGTGAGAGGATTGGAGGGCAGAAAGAGAGAGAGAGAGTTATGGGGGAAGAGAGAGGATTAGAGGGAAAAGAGAGATGGAGGAAGAGAGAGGGATGTATGAGAGGAAGGAAGAGAGAGAGGAGAAGAGAGGGAGGGAGATAGGAGGAGGGAGGGAGGGATAGAGCAATGGAGTTGGAGGGAAGAATAAATACATAGAGAGCGAGAAGTGGAGAGAGAGAGGGAGTGAAAAGGGAGAAATAGAGAGAGCGTGTGTATGTTTTGGGGTGAGATAAAGAGAAAAATGAGAGATGGAGGGAATGGGAGGAGAAGGAGAGAGGGAGGGATATATTGACAGAGTTGGAGGGTGAAGAGAGGGAGAGAGAGGGAAAGAGAGAGATATAGACATGGGAGAGAAAGGGAGAAAGGGGAAGGAAGAGGGAGAGGATGTGAGAGAGTGGAGAGAGGGAGGGAAAGAGAGATGGAGTTGGAAGGGGGAGAGAGGGAAGAAGATTTATTTCACTAGATGCCTTGATTTCATTGTGGATGATGATTTCTAATCCTATTTTATTTCTTGCACTATATGCATTGATTTTAGTGTAGATTTTGAGAGAGAGAGAGAGAGCAAGAAAGAGGATTGGAGAGAGAGGAAGGACAAGAGAGAGTACTTGAGAGAGAGGAAGATAGTGATGGGGGAAGAGAGAAAATTGGAGGGAAATATATCTATATATATATATATATATATATATATATATATATATATAGAGAGAGAGAGAGAGAGAGAGAGAGAGAGAGATGTCTTTAATGTGGAAAAAAATCAATTTTCCACATTCAAGACATTCAAATCTCTACGTCGTTGACGACCGAGGTTTCGACCAATAGGAGATTTATGTATGAAGTTATAGACTGTTTATTTTGATACATCAGGCGAAGACGTAAGGTGTAAAAAACGCCGACCTCTAGAATTTCAAACATTAGAAAATAGCTAACAATTGTTTTAAGGCCAACATAAAGATGTTAACAGATCCAAATGATATGATATTATACTAGTGGAATGCCTACATCAAATGGTTAATGCTAGATTTTTTTTTTCACCACTCACATCTAACGGCTTATATTAACAGCTTTTTTTTCTAGTGTATAAGCTGCCCACTGGTCTTTTTTCTTTTTTTGTTTTTATTTTCTTGAATGTAGGCATTGTGGATGATGATTTCTAATCCTATTTGATTTCTTGTACTATATGCATTGATTTTAGTGTAGATGTTGAGAGAGAGAGAGAGAGAGAGAGAAAGAAAGAGGATTGGAGAGAGAGGAAGGACAAGAGAGAGGACTTGAGAGAGAGGAAGAGAGTGATGGGGGAAGAGAGAAAATTGGAGGGGGGGAAATATATATATATATATATATATATAGAGAGAGAGAGAGAGAGAGAGAGAGATGGATTTAGAGGGGGAGAGAGGGAGGGAAGAAGAAATACAGAGAGATTGATATGTGGAGAGAGAGATTAAGTGACAAGGGAGAGATGGAGAGAGAGTGTGTATTTTTTCGGATGAGATAAAGAGACAAAGAATGAGATATGAAGAGAAGGGATGAGAGAAGGAGAGAGGTAGGGATATAGTAACAAAGTTGGAGGGTGAAGAGAGAGAGCGATAGAGATGTAGGAGAGAAATGGAGAGATAGGAAGGAAAGGGAGGATGTGAGAGAGTGGATAGAGGGAAGGAAACAAAGATGTACTTTGAGGGGAGAGAGAGGGAAGAAGATTTCATGCACTAGATGAATTGATTTCAGTGTATATGGAGATTTCTAATCCATTTTGATTGCTTGCACTAGATGAATACGTATAAAACATAACTAACAATAATTTTATATATGCTAAACATGTTTCATAACTGTTCATTTTAATTTTAAAATTTTCTTAGTTACCTAGGTTTGTTGAGATGAATATTGTTAATAAATTTAATGATGAAAAATGATGAAATAAAAATTTTAAATGCAAAGTGACAATGTAATACTATTGAATGATAGAAAATGTGAATAATAAGAATGCACTCAATTACAAATAGTCTTCATTGTAATCAATCCAAAATTATTTTCTTCTACTATTCTTATTGTCACATTTGTTAGTTTTGTCATCTTTTCATATCGATTATATGAAAAGCACAATTGAAATCATAAATCATTTAAATATTTTTCTGCAACTATTGTACTAAAAATCATACATTTTCTCTCTTGCTCTTCGATATTAATAGGTTGAATTACTAAAACATAAAAATATTGTTCTATGATCAATTACTAAAACATTACTAAAATACTGTTCTAGGTTGAATTACTAAAACATTAATTATTTCATTTTTATGATCACCAAACATATTTTATTAATAACATTTGTTAGAATTTGTATTTCTAACCTTCAAAATTTCAAAGTATGATGTACATCTCAAAAATATACAAAAATTTTAATAATCTGAAAAAAGTGACGTTGATGCCTCCAACTGGCCTAGATCCATCTTACTCTGGATCTATCATGCGCCGAGAGGGATCAAATCTCTCGAGGTGCACCTCGAGAGATTTGATCCCTCTCGGCACATGATAGATCCAGAGTAGGATGGATCTAGGCTGCTTTACATGAAACTCGTAATAAATATAAAGATATTTGTTAAGGTGTGTGTTTTTTCTTTTAAATTAATAATAAAAAATTGAATTTTTTTTATTAATATAGATTTAATATTTAATAATAAATATGAAATAAATAATTTATTTTTTATATTTATATTAGAGATCTATTTTAAGCATTGATTTAACATGAGTTTAGAGAAACAAAATTTCTTTCAATGCAAGCTTATTTTAGAATGCAAAAAGTAATGTGTAATTTTTTTATTGTTTAAATTGTAGTTTTTAATGTTATAAATATTATATAACATGTGTAGGCTTTAAATAGTTTTTTTGTTATTAATATATTTTTTAGTATACATCAATACTAACTCATATTAAAATATTTTTTTGATCATTCATTTTGGATATTTTATTCTATAAAACATTCAAATATTTTCTTTTAACAAATTTTCCTATATATATATAGATATATATGAAGTTTATATGAGGGGTTAAAATATTTTTTAAAAATAAAAGATTAAACATTTTACTCACATATTTCTTTTTACCTCAAATTACTTTCTATGAAATTATATTAGGTCATATTAACAACTAATTAAACATGTATAGCATTTCTTTTCTTTTCTATTATAGCTGACATTTATTTTCTATTTAGAGAATATACATAATTTTTTTAAGAGAAACCAAGAGACTTACACATCACCTTCACACTAGGCTATAGAATGAAACTCTATGCTAAATAATTAAAATATATATTAATTATTTTTTTCCTAAAATGTTAAAGTAAAATTAATACTATAGAATGAACCTCTACGCTAAATAATTTAAATATATATTAATAATTTTTTTCCTAAAATGTTAAAGTAAAACTAATTTTTTATTCTATTTGATTAGACAAATCATTTTTTATACTTTATATATTAGTATAGCTTTCCATCAATGTTTAGCTTTTACCTCAAATTACTTTCTATGAAATTATATTAGGTCATATTAACAACTAATTAAACATGTATAGCATTTTTTTCTTTGAAAGTGTAAGCCCGGCCTTTCTTTTCATGTCGAAATCACTTATAATTCTTTTAAAACAAAACTTACACATCACCTTCACACTAGGCTATAGAATGAAACTCTATGCTAAATAATTAAAATATATATTAATTATTTTTTTCCTAAAATGTTAAAGTAAAATTAATACTATAGAATGAACCTCTACGCTAAATAATTTAAATATATATTAATAATTTTTTTCCTAAAATGTTAAAGTAAAACTAATTTTTTATTCTATTTGATTAGACAAATAATTTTTTATACTTTATATATTAGTATAGCTTTCCATCAATGTTTACTTGTAAATACGATGAGAATATAAAGTAAATATGAGTAAAATGTTATATGTTCATATTTCTAGTTGCTTACCTCTTGCGGTGACATAATTGACTTATGGTTTGGCGTTATAGTGGTAGCGGTTAGAATTGACCCCCCAAATACAAGACCAAAATGTTGATTTTTTGGTAGATTCAATTTACAAAGAGACCCACTTCTTTGGGGCAACCTAATATCACTATAAAATGTCACCTAAAGTTCACACGTGTTACAAAGTTATCACATGCATATTTCTCACTCTCACACATGTAGGAAGTAATTTAAGGAAGAGGAAAAAGTTTTTAAGAAGTTGAATTTTATGTCTATAATTACTTAATGATGTGCATATATCATAGAAAGTAATTTTTAGGTGCTGAAAATTGCTATGGTCTAATTAGCACTAGAAAATCAACATACCGAGACGATTTTAAGTGATCCGGGCAATATGTGCAACAAATTGTCCCTCTTCCATCAATCCATTCACACCTACTAGAATATCAAATGTATATTGGGGAAGGAAATAGTTACTGTTTAAGAGATCGAGGGAGACCCACATGCAACCTCAATTCTGGTTGAAATCCATATATATATCTAGGAGATCAATCTTTAGCAGCACCACTAGAATGTTCTTCTCAGATGTATTAACAAGCAGTTTCAAAGTATGAATCATGTTGATATGCCAGGATCGAGTGTTGAAGATCCCACTCCTATAGAGTCTTCTGAAGACTGACTTCTCTAAATTATGTTTTTTTGCAATGAAACCGGATAGCATTTAATTTTCCTATATGTTTATGGATGTAAAGATAGATAATAGACATCTAAATAAAGTTAGAGATCGCTTTAATTTGTTTAAGTTTTGGATGGCCTATAACTGTCTAAGACAGCCAACAGACTTGGTTTCCTACGGGCACGTTGAGGTCATAAGTTTTATATTGTTATAACTTGTATTTTGTTTTATGAATATAAAATAGAAAGACACTACTAAGTTAACAAAAAAAAAAATCAACATGGTATCATAGTTTTATTAGAGAAAGGTCTCAATGGAATGATAAATTTTTGGGGTTGTTACAAACTTTATGTAACAACATATTTAATTTTTACTTCTACTTACATTTATACAAAGAATTCAATAAATTATGGTAGACAATAATTCCTAGTTTATTTTTTCGATTATTACAAATTATAAATAATATATTGCATATTTAGTTTTTACTTCTCCTAAATTCCCTCAAAGAATCACATGAATTGAGGAAACTTTTAACAAAGTCAAACACCATGTGGATGCATTATAGCATAAATACAATGGAGTAAAATATAAATTTTAATATGTGAAGATATTTAACCTCATAGCACCAATGAGTAAATGATTAAAGAATACGTTTGGGTTGAATAATGACATAGATCCACTAGTGTTCATAAGAACTTAAACTAAGAGATTTAAATAAAATGTAAAAACATTCTCCCAAGATCATGTAATCATCTAAGATATATCAAAAAATGTGGACCATGCTCATGCCACTTGAAATTGGATCAATTGGTAGCTTGGTTGAGATGAAGTATTCTTCATGAATTGATATCATAGAATAGGTTTGAATTAAACTCAAGAAAGCATAGCAGCGAGATGAAGATAAGGATTCATGTTTAAGACTTGTTGGGAAGTTCTAGGAACAAATTTAAAATTTGTTGCCAAATAATCAAGATAATTGCTCATGTATGTGTAATAGTTTCCTTTTATTTGTCGAGTTTTACACTAGATGTCTTTCCAGAATTGGTTGAAATATAATCCAAAGCCCAAAGGAATTCAAGAGAAAGGTTTTCAATAATGTGATGCACATGGTGTCGACGAAAGTTAGAAGCATTAGGGTTTTTAAAACCTAGGATAATATTAGCCTTTGATAAGAAATCCATAGGTTTATGCATAAAAACCTAGATCTAGACCTAGATCAATATTTATTCTAAAACAAGAAACCCCGCCTCATTCTTGAAAGGAAAGGAAAGCAACATGTTGATGATGAGGAGAATAAAACTCATAAGGATGTGGATTCAAGTCCTTATATACCTATGGAACATCCTTTAAATCATTGGGAAGAGTCAGAAGGGTCCATTAAGCTAGTGTACCCTTTTAGGGTCATTATTCCATAATCCAAGAAGATGTTGGTATGGATTTTAAGTACATTGAAGGATGTAGAGGGGCATGCTACTCACCATGGTACCTTAAATAAATAAAAAATTCTTAATAAGTACTCAGGATATGCAACATTAATGTTTCACGTCATTTATTCCAAGCCATATAACTATAAGGAGGAAAGAAGCCAACACATTTGGAAAGATACCATGATGGAGGAATACCAATCCACCATAAAGTAAGATGTGTTTGAAATTATGTGGAGAAATGAAAGGAAGTCAATTGTGACATCCAAGTGTATCTATGTTAGGTCCCTATATTACTAGTGTAGAGCATTATTGTTGTTAGTGTAACCCTGTTATTGTTACTGTTGTACCCCTGTAACCCCAACATTGTTATTATTGTTCTCTTACATTATTATTGTTAGGTTGGCTAGGATTATATTATGACCCCATGGACTCCTATATATAGAACGAGGTTTTGGTAATTTGTATCATCCAATAATTGTTAATTTATGTAATGTATTGGACGTCACCCCATTGAAGTGGCTAATTTCTAATGCGTTGACCGTTTTCATCTATTTTTTGAGCTGGTTTGATAACATTTGGTATTAGAGATTTGGATTCTAGGGTTTGGTTGCTCCAAACAGGTCATCGTGGAATTTTCGCTATAACATTTTTTCTACGAAGTTTCAAAAGCTGAAATTTTGACAAAGCAAAGCCGAAATCCTGAGGAAATTCATGTAAAAATTTCAGATCTTGTTTCACAATATTTTCGGAGATATGATCTATGAAAGTTATGATTGTTTTGGGCTCCCGAATTTGGCCTAAAACAAGTCATCGTGTAATTTGTGTTATAAATTTGTTTCTACGAAGGTTTAGAAGCTGAAATTTTTACAGAGTGAATCCAAAATCTGGAGGAACTTCCTGTAGAAATTGCAAATCTTGGTTTGCAAGATCTTTTGATATATGATATATGGAAGTTAGGGTTTTTTCAAGCTCCCTAATTTCATCTCAAAGAGGTGACTATGGGAAAATCATCATAACTCTCTCTCTGAGCATCAGATTGGAATTCTGTAAAATGTGGCCGCAAGTACACATACTTTAGTTTCGTGTATATGAATTTCAGAGCTGAAGGAGGAAACCGTGACACCTAGCACGTCGTACAAGTTTTCTCTAGTGAACTACTCCATAATTAGGTCACTGTGGGAGATTGGGCATAACTTTGCCTTGAAGAAGCCAAATCAGGTCAGACCTGTGGCATTCGAAAAAATATTCAAATTTCTACTAAAGAGCCGAATTTCAGATATTGAAGTTTTGAAATCATAGAGATATTTCAATTTTAGTATCAAGATCCTCAAAAGAAAGAAAAAGGTGTGTATTTTTTTCGAATTGCATAAGTCTTGTTTGAAGAATCAATTTGAATTGATTCCAAGGGCATATTGTAGAATAGATATCAGTATTGGGTTCTAAAATTCCCCCTAAAAATAATTCAACACCATTAAGCCTTCATAAGGTTCTACTATGGCTCATGAAGATGAAGAAATGCAACATGACATCAAAATTACAAGAGCAAGTGCACCAAATTTCACTCTCGCAAAAAGCAACAAAAAATGAAATGGATGTTTTGAAGAAAATCATGGAAGATACGATGGATGGTTTGAAGAATGGTATGGAGATAAAATGGAAGTTTTGAAGGAAGACATGGAAGGTTTGAATGAAGGTTTATCAAAGTTGATGCAAGAAATGATTCCTAATGGCGAAAATATAGTAGAGAAAAATCGTGATGAGAATAAAATAAATGTTAATCGTGATTTCATAAACTCTAATGTTGGATTGAATAACCACAATATTCTAAAGATGGATATGAGGAAGTTTGATGGCAAGGATACTGTAACATGGATACTACAGATGGAGCAATATTTTGATCTCAATAATGTGAAAAACACACAAAAGGTATGCATCGCAACTCTACATTTAGACCAAAATACATTTGTATTGTATCGATGGATTTTCTCCCATAAAAAATTGTCACTTGGTCAATTTTTATGGAGGAAATGATAGCACATTATGAGCATACATAGAGCAACACCTTCTTTATCCAATTGATAAATCTCAAACAAAAAGGTTCAATGGTGGATCACATTGAGGGCTTCCAAAAAGTGAATATAAGCTTAGTTGATATTCTAGAGGAACACATGATTGATGTCTTCATAAGGACTTTAAAGGACAGCATCCAACATGAAGTTCACATTTGGGAGCCTGATTGATTAGAGAAGGCATTCAGGTTGGCAAGAAAAATTGAATGTAAAATTATGGCAACAAGGAAGCCTACCACTCACATCTATAAATATGGAAGTGTTTCTACTCCTACAATTCCACAACCTACAAGGTTGACACCACAACAATTGGAAGAAAAAATATTAAAAGGAAATTTCTATAGTTGTGATAGAAAATACACTAAAGGTCTTAAGTGTGCTGAGAAGAAATTATTTTAAATAGATTGTGGAGAGGAGGAATAAAATGAACAAGAAAATTAAAAAGAAGAGGATATACACTAGGAACCAACCCTAGAAGAATAAGAAATGAGTCTTACCATATCGTGTAATGCATTGGCAGGAATTACCACTCCTCACTCTCAAGATAGAAGGACATATCAAGAAGAAAAACGTAATATTGTTGATTGATTCGGGTAGTACCCATAATTTTATTCATTGTAAGGTAGCCAAGGAACTCAATTGTTTCCTACACTCAACAATAGAATTTCAAGTGATGGTTGCAAATGGAGGAACTATAAATTTCTCTCGAAAATTCCATAATATCAAGCTAACCATGGGGGAATATGTATTGAATAGTCCAATGTTTTCTATTCCAATGGGAGGAGTTGATATTGTACTAGGAGTTCAATGGTTACAACCTTTGGGGAAGGTAGCTTTTAATTTTCAAGAACTTTCTTGAATTTTTTTTCGGAACGAAAGGAAATAAAGTTACTGGGCATCGTAGGGAAGCTAAGAAAGATAATAGGCCATAATTTCATGAAAAAAATTCTGAAGAAAGAACAACGAGGTGCAATTGCACAATTATGCTCACTAGAAGTTCCAACATCAAAATCATCTATTTCACCAGATATCCAAAAAGCCTTAGACAGTCATTCCAAGTTGTTAGAAACTCCCAAAGGACTCCTACATATTCTTGATCATGATAATGCTATTCATTTGATTCCAGGAAGTTTTCCTCCAAACATCATGCCTTACAGATATCCTGATGTCCAAAAGAGCGAAAATTAACGTATGATTGCAGAAATGTTAAAGGCTGGTATAACTCAACCTAGTCAAAGTTCTTTCTCTGCTCCAATATTATTGGTGCATAAGAAGGATGGATCATGGCACATGTTCGGATTATAGGGAGGTCAATAAACTAACTATTAAACATAAATTTCCCATTCCTGTGATTGATGAATTATTGGATGAATTACATGGAGAAATTTATTTTACCAAGTTACATCTTCGTTCTTGATATCATCAAATTATAATGAAGACTGAAGATATTCTGAAAACATCATTTCGAACTCATGACGGTCATTATGAATTTTTGGTCATGCCTTTTGGCCTTACCAATGCACCTTCTACATTTCAAGGGTTGATGAATTTTATTTCCAAACCCTTCCTTAGAAGATTTGTGCTAGTATTTTTTGATGACATACTAATCTACAAGAGGTCTTGGAAGGATCATGTTCAACATGTTGACGGTGTGCTCAAACTATTGGAGGAGAAACAATTATATGCAAAAACATCCAAATGTTTCTTTGGAGTACAAGAGGTGGAATATCTAGGTCATATTGTATCTCATAAGGGTGTTAGGGTAGACACTAACAAAATTAAAGCCATTAAGGAATGCAAAGTCCCCTCAGCCACAAAGAAGTTGCGAGGATTTATCGGGCTAACAATGTATTATCACATGTTTGTTAATAATTATGGGAGAATAGCAGCACCTGTAACAACATTATTAAAGAAATATGCATTTTCATGGACTCCTGAAGCAACTAAGGACTTTGAACATATTAAAGAGGAAATGTGCCTAGCACCAGTCTTATCTATGCCAAACTTCACAAAAACCATTATTGTGGAATGTGATTCCATAGGAAATGGAATTAGTGATGTTTTAATGCAAGAAGGAAGACCCATTTCTTTTGAAAGTCGTCCAATTAGAGGAAAGTATTTACAAAAAGATATTTATGAGAAGGAAATGTTGGCAATAATACATGCACTAAATAAATGGTGACCTTACCTAGTGGGAAGACACTTCAAGGTAAAAACCGATCATGATAGTCTGAAACGATTTTTGGAACAAAGACTATCATGAGAAGAGGAACAAAAATGGTTCACAAAGATGTTGTGTTATGAATTTGAAATCATCTACAAAAAAGGGAAGCTAAATGTTGTTGCATATGCACTCTGAAGAAAGGATGAAGAGGTGGAAGCATTGCTTTGTTCCATTTCTATTATCCAACCAAATTGTGTAACTGAAGCAAGGGATGAATGGAAGAAGGACGAAGAATTGTGGACAGTCATTCAAAATTTGTGACAAAATCCTAGTACATCTGATACATTTAGTTAGAAAAATGATTCCTTATGGTACAAAGATCGCTTCTATATTTTCAAGAATTCCCAACTAAAACAAAAGATTCTTTTGGAATTGCACACTTCTCCTTTAGGAGGACACTCGAGATTTTAAAAACTTAACACAGGGTGAAGAAATAATTTTTTTGGGATGGCCTTAAATCTAATATTCAAAAGTTTGTGGTGGAATGTTTGGTTTTCCAGCAAAATAAAGTCGAGACAATTAAGACCCCTGGTCTTCTACAACCTTTATCCATTCCAAGTCAACGTTGGGAGGAGATTTCAATGGATTTTATCACAGGTTTACCAAAGTCTCAAGGAAAGAGTGTCATCATGGTGGTAGTTGATAGACTTACCAAGTATGCACACTTTTGTGCATTATCTCATCCATTTAAAGCAAGTGCAGTTGCTACTGCATTTATGGAAACAATTCAAAAGATACATGGAAACCCAAAGATTATTGTAAGTGACAGAGATTGCATTTTTATTGGAAATGTTTGGATGAAATTGTTTTCTTGTTTGGTTACTCAACTAGCTCATAGCTCATATTATCATCCTTAATTTGATGGTCAAACAGATATAGTGAATAAATGTTTGGAAGGGTATCTTTGTTCTTTTGTATATAATAAGAAAGCACAATGGGTCAATTGGTTGCCTCTCGCTAAATGGTGGTATAGCACTTCCTTCCATACTATAGCAAAAATGACGCCATTTATGGAACTTTATGGATATCATCCACTGTCCATCACATCTTCTTTAAGAGAAAATTATAAGCTTCAAGAAATGGAATATCACATCAAGAATCAACAAGAAGTTATCCAACTCTTAAAGTATAACCTAAATTTGGCACAAAATCGAATGCAACAATAGGTAGTTCAACATCACAGCGAGAGAATTTTTGATGTAGGAGACTGTGTATTTTTATGGCTACAAACATACAAACAAATGTCCCTCAAGAAAGCTAAAAAGGATAACAAATTATCGCCAAAGTACTATGGTCGTTACCAGGTGTTGCAAAAGATTGGTACCATGGCATACAAATTGGAGCTTCCTACTTCTTTGCAAGTGCATCCAATATTCCACATTTCATGCTTAAAAAAGGTCATAGGGGAAAAAATTTCAGTTCAAAAAATATTTCCAGAACTTGATGACGAAGGAAAAATCATATTGGAACCTAAAGCAGTCATGGAAACAAGAATTCGACAGGTACGAAATCAATCAATTTCATAGTATCTCATCAAATGGAAGAACTTACCCACTAAAGATTCTACATGGGAGGATTAAAACTTTATACAGAAGCATCTAGAGCTACTCAAGCTTTGAATACAACTCTTTTTTGAAGGAGAGGGGCATGTTAGGTCCCTATATTACTATTATAGTCCCTTATTATTGTTAGTGTAACCCCCTTATTATTATTTTTGTACCCTTGTAACCCCAATACTGTTGTTATTGTGCTCTTACATTATTATTTTTAGGTATGCTAGGACTATATTGTGACCCCATGGACTCCTATATATAGAAGGAGGTTTTGGTCATTTGTATCATCCAATAATTGTTCATTTATGTAATGTATTGGAGGTTTCACCCTCGAAGTGGCTGATTCTAAGGTGTTGATCTCTCTTTCCTTCTATTTTTGGAGCTGGTTTCATAACAATATACAATATAAAACAGGTAGTAGATGGTATCATATAGTAACACAAAGTGAGATTTATAATAACTAGGTTCTCCTAGAAATAAAGATAAAATTGTGATAACAATTTTTCTCTAGTTGTCACATACACTTCTATTATAATTGTTATTTCTATTAAATTAGAAATTACACTAGTTAGATATGAAGGCCACTTTCCTAAAGAGAGTAATTAAGAAAGAAGTGTACATGGGACCACCTTAGGGCTTTGAGATTCATAAGAAGGAATCTCATGTTTACAGGATAAAGAAGAAACTTTGTACGGACATAAGTAGATACCTTGGGTTTCAATGATCCCGTAATCTTCTTGATGAGTAATTCTAACATAAAGGAAGTGACAGTGGTATCAATATTTTCTTCCATGATTAAGGGAGAAATTAGGATTACCACATAAATCCTTTCTTTAGTGTCAAAGGAACATGAACTCACAATTCGAGATAAAGGGTCTAGATTTGATGTGTTACTTCATTGTTCAAGGGAAGGGTACTATTGAGATCCTTTAGATGATGAACTACAATATTTTCAAAATAGATTGTCAAAGACAAGATATGTCTAAGAGTAGTATGTGTTATGTGAGTTGACCAGGATAAATGGTATGTATTCTTCAATGTCTAAGAAACAACAATGGTAGAGGGAGTAACTAAGATTTTCATAACATGATCTATATCATTGTTAAAAGGAGAACCCATTCAAGATGACTGGAAAGAAACAATGGTGATGGATTTAGTGAAGGAAGTAAATTTTTTATGGTTGATTTGAGGCGTGTGACACATCATGTGTTGACGTAATAGCATGGTACAATTGGATATGGATAGAGATATGTCTCAAATTATGAAGTATAGTTTTTTTGGATATACATATTGCAATTGAGCAAGGAGTGTTGAAGGAATAGTACATCAAGATGTTGCTTGAATTTGAGCTCCTTTGATAGAATACATATGTCATACTCAACAATGTAAAGAATAAATATATTTTAGGGGTAAACCCATGAAGGTGGGTTACACTTTTGTGAGAATCAGGGGCATAAAAGTCATTTTTCCAATAGTTTGGTTGAACTTTTATAAAATTTCAGCTGAAATATTTTAGAGTTCGGTCGAACTTTCAAAATTAGCTCGGTCGAACTCATTCTATCATTTACATTGACAGTGTACTAACAGCGTGGGCAAACATATTTTTGGTCGGAGATTGGAAAATTGGAAATAGAAGTTCGGCCAAAATATTAGTTCGGTTGGGCTAATAGTTCGGCTGAACTCTTAAAATAATCTGGTTGCACTTTAGTTTATAAATACACTAGCCAGGAAATGTGGATGGGTTTCAAGCTTATTAGCATTTCTGTATCTTTCTGATGCATTTGCTGGGTTGTTGCGTTTTCTGTCTACCATGTGCATTTACTGAGGTTTTTGTGTTTGTTGTATGAGTTTGTTGTGTTTCCTAAGGTTGTTGTGCTTGCAAAGTCTTGGTGTTGCTCAAGGGCAAGGAGGTGAGTAATTTTATGTTGTTTATTTTCTTTGTGAATTAATTTTATTGTTGGTTTTTTTTTTTTAATTTTACTGTTGTTTTTTTGTTTGCAGGTAATCCAAGTCCTCCATGATTTCCTTGTTGATCTCCTCTTTGATCTCCAAATTGTGGCTTGTATTCTAATTGCATCTTTGTCTCTAAATTTCCAAGTTGTTACAGCACCTTGCTATGTTACAACACCCTAATATGTTAAAACATGTTAGTATTCTGAAAAATATTATCAATGTCCATGAATGAGAAATGATAATTCAATGCCCCAGGATTGGTCGTACCACACAGCTCCTCTTAACGACTAACCACTCGCGAAAATAGAGTATATAAATATCTAATTTTGGTTGCATATTTTTACAATTGTGATTTTTCAATTTTTTTGTTGCTTGAAGAAATTTTACAAAATAGTGTAGCTTAGGTTTCACTTAGAACAACTATTGCTTAAATTGGAGCTCTCTAGATTGAATGAAAAAGCCCTGGTAAAAAAGAAAATACATTCCAAATAGAAATAATAGGAGCCAGGTTCCAATAGAAGACCTGCCTTTATTAGGAGCCCATATCTCTCATAAAATGTATAAGAGACAATATGTAAGGTCTGAGGTAATAAATGAAATAAAGTTTGAATAATATGCAACGAACTATAATTTGTCAATAGTAAACTCACCCACTAAATTTCATGCATTTAGGGCTCTTCCATCAATCTATCCCATCCCATTTCCATGGTCTAGTTGTAGTTCCTAAATGGCTAGTCAGCTAGTTTCTTTCAGGCAGGTAAGGTTGTCCCAATCTCAAGTGAATTCCCCTAGTAGCTCCCTACTATGCCAATGACTCAATAGTTGTAACTGAATCCATCATTGAATGGCCTAATGTTGGATGTGTCCCACATCCATAGTAAGTCTCACTAACAGACTACCTCACTATTTTCATTTTCGACCTTCCTCGCTTAAGTTTTCTCCGTTTCAAAATGACATGATTGACTTCAAATAAGAAAACCTTCATAATTGATTTGAAATGTCTAGCCCTTCGAGAATACCAAGTAAAACCAACAAACAACTCCACATATTGAAAACCATACCATGGAGAAAATCCATTCTTTCATTACAGTGAAATATACATGGAAAGGAAGATAATATCATTTAAGGTAGGGAAGATAAATATGTCATAAAAAAACTCCGATATATAAGCACAATCTTCAATTCCATTGTTTTGTAGGTAAAGTAATATCTTCACATTAAACCATTGTATAAGGTTACTCTACATAACATCATCTACATTTTAGTAAATCATATTTTTTTAAAGACAAATAAAAAATAGAGGCTAATATTTGAATCGGATAGTAACTTCAAAGAACCTCAAAAACAGAGATTGGAACACTTATTTATTCCTTCACAACTAGGTACATTTCATAAAAAAATTATATAATCTATGGATTTTCATTCCTCTATGGTGTTTTTCGAGGTTATCCAGTTTGTTAGAAATCACAAGTGGGTTGCAGAAGTCAATAACATATCCAAACAAAGAGAGTTACAGTTTGGAAGCACCCTTGCGATATTACACATCACAAGAACAGGTTATTCACATAATATCTCATCATCATAGCTTGATTATATTTATACAATTAGGTCCATAACCATTCTCCCTAAAATGGGATTGATTTGGTCAAGTTTGATCACTCAAGTCTACTCGAAAGTAGTTATACTTGATCCACATTTCCTGGCCCTTTCTGCACCTACCTGGTTACAATCAACTTGGTTAGAAAACTTAGCCAGTCCTATCCAATCAGTTGCATCCCCTTAGTGTTGAAATTTAATATCTTCACATTAAATAATTGTACAAGGTTACTCTACAGAACATCATCTACTTTTTACTGAAAAAAATATTTTTTTAAATACAAATAACAAACATAAGCTAATATTTGAATCACATAGGCAATTCAAAGAAGCTCAAAAGCAAGGATTGAAACATGTATTTATTCCTTCACAACCTGTTGTGTAACCAGCTCCAAAAATAGAAGAAAAGAGATATCAACGCCTTAGAAATAAGCCACTTTGAGGGGGCAACCTCCAATACATTACATAAATGAACAATTCTTGGATGATACAATTTACAAAACCTCATTTCTATATATAGGAGTCCATGGGGCCATAATGTAATCCTAGTGGCCCACAATGTAATCCTAGCCAACCTAACAATAATAATTTAAGGGTAAAATAATAACAAAATGGGGGTTACAAGGGTACAATAATAACAATAAGGGGGTTACACTAACAACAATAAGGGACTATACTAGTAATAGAGGGACCTAACATGCCCCTCTCCTTCAAAAAAGTGTTGTCCTCAATGCTTGAGTAGCTCTGGGTGCTTCTGTATAAAATTCTCATCCTCCCATGTAGAATCTTCAGTGGGTAAGTTCTTCCACTTGATGAGATACTCTCAAATTGATTGATTTCGTAGTTGTCGAGTTCTTTTTTCCATGACTGCTTCAGGTTCCAATATGATTTTCCCTTCCCCATCAAGTTCTGGCAATACTGTTTGAACTGGAAGATTTTCACCTATAACCTTCCTTAAGCATGAAACATGGAAAACTGGATGTACTCGCGAAGAAGCAGGAAGCTCCAATTTGTATGCCATAGTACCAATCTTTTGCAACACCTTGTAAGGACTATAGTACTTTGGCGATAATTTATTATCCTTCTTTGCTTGCTTGAGGGACATTTGTTTGTATGGTTGTAGCCGTAAAAATACCCAATCTCCTACATCAAAACTTCTCTCGCTACGATGTTGATCTGCCCGTTGTTTCATTCGATTTTGTGCCAAATTCAGGTTATCCTTTAAGAGTTGGAGAACTTCTTGCTGATGCTCGATGTGATCTTCCACCGCTTGAACCTTCGAATTTTCCCTTAAAGATGATGTGATGGATGGTGGATGATATCCATAAAGTGCCATAAATGGGGTCATTTTTGCTGCAGTATGGAAGGAAGTGTCATACCACCATTCAGCAAGAGGTAACCACTTGACCCATTGTGTTTGTTTATCAGATACAAAACAACGAAGATATCCTTCCAAACATTTATTTACTATCTCAGTTTGACCATCAGATTGAGGATGATAAGATGAGCTATGAGGTAATTGAGTACCCAAACAAGAAAATAGCTTCGTCCAAAAATTTCCAGTAGAAATGGGATCTCTGTCGCTCACAATAACCCTTGGGCTTCCATGTAGCTTTTGAATTCCGTCCATAAATGTAGTAGCAACTGTACTTGCTTTAAATGGATGAGATAATGCACAAAAGTGTGCATACTTGGTAAGTCTATCAACTACCATCATGATGACACTCTTTCCTTCAGACTTAGGTAAACCTGTGATAAAATCCATTGAAATCTCCTCCCAATGTTGACTTGGAATGGATAAAGGTTGTAGAAGTCTTGGGGTCTTAATTGTTTCCACTTTATTCTGCTGGAAAACCAAACATTCCGCTAAAAAATTTTGAATATCAGGTTTAAGGCCATCCCAAAAAAATTCTTTCTTCACCCTACGGTAAGTTTTTAAAAATCCTGAGTGCCCTCCTAAAGGAGAAGTGTGCAATTCTAGAAGAATCTTTTGTTTTAGTTGGGAATTCTTACAAAGATATAAGCAATCTTTGCACCATAAGGAATCATTTTTCCAACTAAATGTATCATATGTACTAGGATCTTGCTGCAACTTTTGAATGAGTGTCCATACATCTTTGTTCTTCTTCCATTCATCTCTTGCTTCAGTTATCCAATCTGGTTGGATAATAGAAATGGCACAAAGCAATGCTTCCACCTCTTCATTCTTTCTTGAGAGTGCATCCGCAACAACATTAAGCTTTCCTTTTTTGTAGATTATTTCAAAGTCATAACCCAACATCTTTGTGACCCATTTTTGCTGCTCTTCTGAAGATAGTCTTTGTTCCAAAAGGTGTTTAAGACTATCATGATCAGTTTTTACCTTGAAGTGTCTTCCCATTAGGTAAGTTCGCCATTTCTTTAGTGCATGCAGTATTGCTAACATTTCCTTCTCATAAATAGGTTTATGTAAATACTTTCCTTTGATTGGACGATTTTCAAAAGCAATGGGTCTTCCTTCCTGCATTAAAACCGCAACAATTCCATTTCCTGAGGCATCACATTCCACAATAAATGATTTTTTGTGAATTCTGGCATAGCTAAGACCGGTGCTAGGCACATTTCCTCTTTAAGATGATCAAAGGCCTTAGTTGCTTCAGGAGTCCATGAAAATTCATCTTTCTTCAATAATTTTGTTATAGGTGCTGCTATTCTCCCATAATTCTTAACAAACTTGTGATAATACCCTGTTAACTCGAGAAATCGTCGCAACTGCTTTATGGTTGTGGGGAATTTCCATTCCTTAATGGCTTTAATTTTGTTAGGGTCTACTTTAACACCCTCGTGAGATACAATATGACCTAGATATTCCACCTCTTGTACTCCAAAGAAACATTTGGATGTTTTTGCATATAATTGTTTCTCCTGCAATAGTTTAAGCACCCTGTCAACATGATCAACATGATCCTTCCAAGACCTGTTGTAGATTAGTATATCATCAAAAAATACTAACACAAAATTTCTAATGAAGGGTTTGAAAATGGAATTCATTAACCCTTGAAATGTAGAAGGTGCATTGGTAAGGCCAAAAGGCATGACCAAAAATTCATAATGACCCTCATCAGTTCGAAATGTTGTTTTTGGAATATCTTTAGTCTTCATTCTAATTTTATGATATCTTGAACGAAGATCCAACTTGGTAAAATAAATTGCTCCATGTAATTCATCCAATAATTCATCAATCACAGGAATAGGAAATTTGTCTTTAATGGCGAGCTTATTGAGTTCCCTATAACCCGGACACATTCGCCATGATCCATCCTTCTTGTGTACCAATACTACAGGAGCAGAGAAAAAAATTTGACTAGGTTGAATTATACCCGCCTCTAACATTTCTGCAATCATACGTTCAATTTCGCTCTTTTGGAAGTAAGCATATATATAAGGCCTGATGTTTGGAGGAACACTTCCTGGAATCAAATGAATAGCATGATCATGATCACGAATAGGTGGGAGTCCTTTGGGAGTTTCAAACACCTTGGAATGATTGTCCAAGACTTGTTGGAGATCTGCAGAAATCGATGATTTCGATGTCGTAACTTCTAGTGAGCATAATTGTGCAATTACGCCTCGTTGTTATTTCTTTAGAAGATTTTTCATGACATTACAGCTTATTATCCTTCCCGGCTTCCGTTCAATACCCCATAATTCGACTTCCTTTCCTTCTGAAAAAAATTTCAAGAAAAGTTCTTGAAAATTAAAAGCTACCGTCCCCAAAGATTGTAACCACTATACTCCTAGTACAACATCAGCACCTCCCATAGGAATGGAAAGCATTGGACTAGTCAATACATATGCCCCCATGGTTAGCTTGATATTATGGCATTTTCCAGAGCAATTTATAATTCCTCCATTTGCAACCATCACTTGACATTCTGGTGATGGGTATAGGAAACAATTTAATTCCTTGGCTACCTTACAATGAATAAAATTATGGGTGCTACCTGAATCAATCAACACTATTACCTTTTTCTTCTTGATTTTTCCTTGTATCTTGAGAGTTTGAGGAGTGGTAATTCCTGCCAGTGCATTACACGATATGGTCGGATTCATTTCTTCCTCTTCTAGGGCTGGTTCCAGGTGTATATCCTCTTCTTGTTCATTTCTTCTTCCTCTTCACAATCTATGTAAAATAATTTCTTCTCAGCACACTTATGACCTTTAGTGTATTTGCTATCACAACTGTAGCAAAGCCCTTTTGCTCTTTTTTCTTCCAATTGTTGTGGTGTCAACCTTGTAGGTTGTGGAGATCTAGGCGTAGCAACACTTCCTTCTTTATAGAATTGAGTGGTAGGCTTCCTTGTCGCCATAATTTTACATTCAACTTTTCTTGCCAACCTGAATGCCTTCTCCAATGAATCGGGTTCCAAAACACGAACTTCATGTTGGATGTTATCCTTTAGAGTACCTAAGAAGAGATCAATCCTGTGTTCCTCTGGAATATTAGTTACCCTTATATTCAATTTTGGAAGTCCTCAATGTGCTGCCCCACTAAACCCTTTTGTTTGAGATTTATCAATTGGCTAAAGAAGGTGTTGCTCTTTGTATCCTCATAATGTGCTATCATTTCCTCCGTAAAAATTGACCAAGTGACAATTTTTTTACGGGAGCAAAGCCATCGATACCATACAAATGTATTTTGTTCTAAATGTAAAGTTGCAATGCGTACCTTTGTGTGTTTTGCACGTTATGGAGATCAAAATATTGCTCCATCTGTAGTATCCATGTTACAGGATCCTTTCCATCAAACTTCCTCATATCCATTTTTGGAATATGGTGGTTCTTCTCGCCAACATTAGAGTTTATGAAATCACGATTGACATTTATTTTGTTCTCATAATGAGGTTCTTCTACTATCTTTTCACCATTAGGAAACATTTCTTGTATCAACTTTGTCAAACCTTCGATGTCTTCTTTTAGATCATTCTTCATGTTTTCCATGTTGTCTTTCATGTCATCCATCTTAGCTTCCATGCCAACTTCCATGCCATCCATCTTAGCTTCCATGCCTTTCATCTTAGATTCCACGCCATCCATCTTAGCTTCCACGCCTATCTTTAAACCGTCCATCTTTGCTTCCATGCCTTTCTTCAAAACTTCCATTTCATTTTTTGTTGCTCTTTGAGAGAGTGAAATTTGTTGCACTTGCTCTTGTAATTTTGATAGATCATGTTGCAATTCTTCATCTTCATGCGTCATAGTAGAGCCTTCTGAAGGCTTAATGGGTGTTGAATTATTTTTATGGGGCATATTTTAGAACCCAATACTGATATCTATTCTACAATATGCCCTTGGAATCAATTCAAATTGATTCTTCAAACAAGACTTATGCAATTCGGAAAAAAAATACACACCTTTTTCTTGCTTTTGAAGAGCTCGATATTGAAATTGGATTATCTCTATGATTGCAACACTTCAATATCTGAATTTTGGTACCGACGTAGCCCTATGAATTATCTTTCGAATGTAACAGGTCTGATCTGATTTGGATTCTCCAAGACAAAGTTGTGTCCAATCTCCCACAATGACCTAATTATGGACTGGATCAGTAGAGCGAACTTTTACGACTTGCCATGTGTCACTGTTTCATTCTTTATCTCTGAAATTGATAGCCAAGAAACTACAGTCCGTGTTCTTGCGACCAATTTTTACGTCACTCCAATCTGATGCCCAGAGAGAGAGTTATTGAACTTTTCCCACGATCACCTCTTTGAGATGAAATTCAGGAGCCTGAAAAAGCACTACCTTCCACAGATCATATCTCCAAAAATATTGTGAACCAAGCTCTGAAATTTTTTGATGAATTTCCTCAGGATTTTAGCTTCGCACCATATGAATTTCAGATTCTGAACCTTCGTAGAAAAAAATTTATAGTGCAAATGCCACGATGACCTGTTTAGGAGCCTGAAAAAATACCTGACTTCCACAGATCATATCTCCGAAATTATTGCGAACCAAACTCTGAAATTTTTATAAAAGCTTCCTCAGGATGTTTTCTTCGCACCCTAAAAATTTCAGATTCTGAAACTTCGTAGAAAAAAAGTTATAGCGAAAATGCCACGATGACCTGTTTGGAGCAGCGAAACCCTAGAATCCAAAGCTCTGATACCAAATGTTGTGTAACCAGCTCCAAAAAGAGAAGAAAAGAGATATCAACGCCTTAGAAATGAACCACTTCGAGGGGTGAACCTCCAATACATTACATAAATGAACAATTCTTGGATGATACAATTTACAAAACCTCCTTTCTATATATAGGAGTCCATGGGGCCATAATGTAATCCTAGTGGCCCACAATGTAATCCTAGCCGACCTAACAATAATAATTTAAGGGTACAATAATAACAATAAGGGTGTTACACTAACAACAATAAGGGACTATACTAGTAATATAGGGACCTAACACAACCAGCTACATTTCATAAACAAATTATATAATCTGTGGATTTTCTTTCCTCTATAGTGTTTTTCCAGGTTATCTAGTTTGTTAGAAATCACAAGTGGGTTACAGAAGTAGATAACAGATCCAAACAAAGAGAGCTAGAGTTTAGAAGTACCCTTGTACATGTCATTTCTCCCACAAACTCATAAAGGTGTGACTTTTGAAATAACTTCATCAACCACTACTGTTGGCAATATGATGCAGAGTGTTGTCCTTGATGGCAACCCACTTAATGAAGATGAAGACATGAGATTGTTGGCATGTGTTGTCCTTAATGGCAATCCACCTGATGAAGTTATTCTTGACTTGATGGACTTGGTAAATGATGTAAATCTGATGTGATATGATGTTTGTTGTTGTCCTTGATGACAACCCACTTGATAGAGTGTTGTCCTTGAATGACAACCCACTTGATGAAGATGATGGCAACCTACTTGATGAAGTTGTGCTTGATGGAATATGTCTTGATGATCTTGTTAAATGATGTAAATCTGATGTATCTACAGTGAGTACAGAAGGTAATGAAGAAAGGAATTTAGTATGTGCTAGATCTATGATGAAATGAATATGTCTCAAGGCATATGCAGAATTGTCTAGGAGAAGTCGCGTATGCACGCGGGAAATAACGTGACAAGTTGCGTATGGGAAAAAGCGCTCATAAAGTACAAAACCAGGGATAACCACCATGGTATTGACCCATTGTATTGAGTAATGATTCGTCTATGTGACCCCGTCCAGGAATACCATTGGAATTAATGTGGTTTTGGCTCATGGTATTGAAAAAGGGTAAACCTATATAAAGAGAAGAAATTCATTGTGCAAATCATGAGTGTGGGTGCAAGATGTCTGAGCTTGAATGAATACTTCTCTCTGAAGTATATCTGAATGGAAAGTGTTACAGTTGAATGAAAGATCTGAATGTATGATGCACCAATGAAGAAATGATGAAGAAGGAAACCTAGATCTGGAATGTATTTGTATCTACTAGATATGTTTATGGAATGCTTAGATCTAAGATGAGGCGAACATCTATC